>JAJOOH010016872.1:0-55652 GCA_029582605.1 Solanum gracilifrons
TCTCTTGCTCCCTTAGTCCCGATTCCCCCCTTAATTATGCTTATCGCTTATAGTCATTTTATTTGCTTCCGCGACCAAGGATGTGTAATGATACGCTATGAGGCTTGTTTGGGGTTCCTTCGGGTTCCCCATTCGCCGGTCACGTCTAGGCCCTAGGCTTGGGTCGTGACATGACCAATGACACTAACCTGGAGTACGAGTCTCTACGATCGTCAATAATATAGTAACCCAACCAAGGGTTAGTGTCGTGTCTCAAGGGAGTGGTTTTGAGAATTAGTACCAAAATAAAACTAAGTTCAAACTAGTCGTAGCTAAAGATATTAATGATTAAATATATTATAAATTAAAAGGGCTGACACAAAGGTGTGAAATATGAAATGACGGTTTTGTCAAAAAACAAGAAAAATAATAAGACGATCAAGTATGGGGACAAGTTCTTAGGTTGTGACCGCAATACAAGTTAAGATAAATCGTTGGGTACATGCTTTTGATAGGAAATTGGCAAGATAATAGTGACTAGGCTAAGCTTTAGATGGAAATAAGTTCCCTCTCGGGTAACGTACCCCGTTTCAAGTGCGTTTCTCTCGGACACCCATTTGCCGCATGAAGGTTAGCCTACGCCTTACCCCACTCACTTTCTCGACCTGAGTGTTAGGATATGAGACTAGGGCTCACCCTCTCGGGTTGAACCTCATGTCGACCTACTACTTAGGCCATCAGTCTAGCGGTGTTGCTTTCACGATCTCCCTCTAGGGCAAGCCGAAAACACATGGGTGGTTTTGTATTTGCAACTACAAACCCAATAAATGAAAACACAACCATTAGTTGAAATCACCATTAAAATACATCTATCCTATCAGCAAGCAAGACCTAACAACAATACCAACACATATTTGCTAAATCACACCCCAAGAATGAGGGTTTTTAGCCAGACATCAAGAAATAACAAAATACACCTAAAATGATACTAGAATCAAATGGTTATAAGGAATTTAACCTTGATTTAAGCAAAGCTAGAAGAATGGGGAAGACGTACTTCCAACTTGGGGAAGATGAAATCTTTCTTTCTTAAAATCTCCCAAAAAACCTCTCCAAACTTGAGAGAAAATATCCCAAAAAGTATTATTCTATTCTGGAAATTATATTAAAAGTTCGACTCCTAAAAATTAATAACAAGTTTAGTATATATAAACTTCAAAAAATAGTGTTGGCGGATATTTCGGTGAGGTTAGTTGGAATCGCTGATTAACTCGGTGATTAACCCTTTGGTGTAGTTCGTCACCATCTTGCACTAGCCTTCAGCATCATCTTGCTCTGTGTCATTGGGCGACCTAGTACTACTTCGCGGAATTATTCGGCAAAACGCCGACTGCTCCTTTCATCGCCTTTTTTATCCTACTCCTTCAAGGATTCACGAACTGGAACAAAGGGCAGAGTGAGCTCCTTCGGCGAATCACCAAGCGTGCTTAGCAATGCATAGGCTTCAGCTTCTTCGTTCTTTTCAGTCTTTTTGTTCCGTTTTGCGCCTAAGTGTCCATGCTTCCACTTAAACATCAAATACCTGAAACTTAAGAGTTTTCATCAAATATTGAGACAACATAAGCACTTGAGGACACTATTCCTATAAAAATAAAGCTCTAAATGAGTCCAATTTGTGGACTCATCAACACTCCCAACTTAAACTTTTGCTTGTCCTCAAGCAAACTCAAGTTCAGTCGTTCAACAAGGTGTCTCAAATAGTGCTACACAACACTAAATCAGGAATACACACACCAGACTCAAATTTACGTATGCTAGGATCAATTGTATACTCAAAGATTCAAGTTTTGACACACAATTACCAAAGATTCTCAAGCTCGCAATACTTGCTACTTGTGCAATCATGCTCAGCAGGAAATATCTAAATGCCCTCACATAAAGAATAATTTCATATGCACACACAGAGGTTAATCAATTCAAGATCAGGATTTAGATGCAACGCTCACACTAAAAAAAAGGAACGCAATGCATGTTTTTAAACATAGGTTTGCCTTTATTTTCCAATCAACTTACGAATCGGCTTACTCAAGATCAAAAGGGACTTTCTAAGGCTTGTAATGGGGATGAGTACAAAGGCATGGTCATTAAGTCTTAGTGACTTTTTCCTCATGAGATGTGGTATTCCCAAGGCATTCCCTTCTTTTCCTTTATCAATTCTTTTTCTAGTGCTTCTAAGTCATCTTTTTATTCACCTCCATGGATTAATTGGAAACCCGATTTCCTTTGTACTTTATTCCACAAATATGTTTTTTTTTTTTGTTTTTTTTATCGAAGGGCTTCCATTATTCTGCAACACCAGGGGTTAAGGGGGACTTTTCTTGCACTTCTTGACTTCTCCTTTTCCTTTTCACCACACCCTTAACTTAGGATTTTGGCCTAAGTTGGCTATTCGCTAAACCACAAATCAAGAGGATTATATGTAGTGGGTCAAGTAAGGTCTATGGTTCATCAAGGTTCTTTCAAAGAAAGGTAAGTCTCAAAGGGTGTTCAAAAGAGTTTCACATGCTCACGGGTAGGCTACAAAAGAGGTATATGTCAAATTTGGCTCACACTCTTTAAAGTTGCCTAAGATCATTTCAAGAGCATACCTTTCTAAATCAATAAGACTAAGAAGGAAAATTCTAGGTTTATTCATGCAAGGTTCAAGGCAAGCTAATCACACAAGGCATCGACACTTAAGTCAAACAAGACCACACACTTTCGCTAGTGTGCAACGGTCATTACAAGAGAATCAATTTGATATATGGCTAATCACAAAGAGATGCAAAGAGTTCTCATATTTTCTATGCAACTTCATTTGGCCTCATCGTAGTTGTACATTCATTTTCGTTCGATTGAGACCACTATTCAAGTCATCGGTATTGATCGAAACTGGGACACAATTTTTGCAAAAGAGCAGCCACATCAACTCACGAAGGATGGCAAAAATGTGCAAAGAATTCAAAAAAAATTGGAAGGGTCAAAATCATTTTCCAAATAAAAATAAACAGAGCCACAAGCTCAAACAATCACAAAGCAGTTTTAAAAACACAATAAAAACAGACAACCCAAATATATACAAAACACGAATCACACATATCACACACAAGTGGGGTTCACCCCACCACAAATAAAAATCATTTGTCCTCAAATGCAAATAAAATTAACCAAGATTTTGAAGATAGAAAAAAGGTTAGAGAGGGAGGTAAAGAGCGTATCCTGGATAATTGGCCGCTTCATCTGTCTAGGCATCAGTACCTGGAGTGACCACCAGAAGCACCAGCTCCACTGGATCTAGCAGCATAAGATTTTGCGGAAGAAACTTGCACAACATCATCCATCATAATTTTGTCCGTCTCAGTGCAGCTTTCATCTGCAGCTCCCTCAGTTTCTTCATGCGTCTCTTCATCAGTCTTTGCTTCTAACTCATGGTCGGCTACCTGCTTCACTCTACCCCCATGTCCATTAATCTTCTGAGGAAATTCAGGCATGTCTGGCATCTCCACTGTTACAATGAACATGGACACATCGGTGGCCTTTAGGTGGTCTACATATTTTCTTAGTCCAGCAATGGCAGCTTTTAATGGCATCACCTTCTCTGTTGAACCTTGGTTGTGTTCACACACTATTATTCTAGCTGTTAGGGCATCAATGGTAGTGCCCAAAGGTGTTATAGCATCAGTTAAGGCAATCTGGATCATGCCTAGAACAGAGGTCTCTAGGCTAGCAGCTCGACGATCAGTAGAAAGAGCCAGCTGTCCCATCTGAAGTAGGGACACCCGGATGACTGGAAGTCGGGAAACAACAACAATAGTAGTGGGTCTTGGCGATTGTGTAGCAATAGAACAACCTGTAGTAGCAACCGGAGTAATAGTGGAAATGGATATACCTGAAGGCCCAAGGGCCGGAGCAGGCAGAGATGCCTTTGCAGGCAATGATTCTGTGTTGACTAACTCCATTGTTGTTGCCTTCTTCCTTTCTTCTTCATCCTTAAGGTATTGATCTTTGATCTTCCATATATCAGTATAGGTTGTGGGCATCACTTCCACATCCTTTTTGGTATCTCGAGGAACTTAGGCTCGTTTGCATAATTAGGTGATCAAGAATGGGAATGGAAGTGAGGTTCTGCTCTGCCTTGCACGCATAAGTATCTCTGAAGTGATGATTGTACCCAAATTTATCTGAGTCTCCTCTATGACGCAACCCAGGAAAGCTGCCTTGGTGAGGCAAAAGATTGACTCATTCTGGGATGGCATAATTGTGCTGCTGATAAAACTGAACTAGAACCTTGCTGCTTTGTTTAGTTTTTTTTTTCAACCGAAACTCCTTCCACCAACCACTTGGGAGTCTCATCTGTAATTAGTTGGGCTAACCATTTTTTCATCTCATCCAGCTACTTTGTTCTAATACAGTTCTGGCAGTGATCACCAATGTTTGTGGACAGGCCCAAGACTGCGTTTATTTCCTCACTATCACACTTCACCCTTCTATCTCTGACAACCACATAGTCAACTTCTTTGAAGGTTGCTGCTAGTTGTTTTTGCTGGGGTATTAGTGCACTATATGCACTGTAGAATTCTCTTACCCAGTTCGGAATATAAGGGCTACGGGGTTGGGTGATGATTTGGAACTTGTGGTATCTCAGACACTCCATTTTCTTTGGGTGCCTGTCTATAACCCCTTCTATCGATGGACGCTTTTCCTTCAAATTATTTCTCAGCCCCTCAGCCTTTACTTGATTCATAGATTTGGGCGGAGAACCTAGCACTGGAGGTGGTAATACCATTGCCTGCTTTGGAACTGGAAGTGTAGTAGTGGTAGGCTAGTACGTCCTAGCCCTGGATGAATCATTCAACTTCTTAATTCGCAGCTCGACCATCTGTGCTATTAGCATATCTTCCTTATCAGAACCCACATCATCATTTTTAGATTGGTTAGGGTCATTTCTATAAAAATCCATTAATGTCAGTGCTTGCATCTATCAATTCAAGGGTCTTGTGTTTACCTTTCCTTTTTTCACCATTTGTGAAAAGTTTAGCAACTTTTCTTCTGAACACGTCTACATCCTCTTTGATTGTGATCCCTTTTGTTTTACTTCTAGGTGGATTGCTTCTTCCTGAAACTTTAGATCTAGCCATTTCTGCAAAGAATCCGGAAAAAGTTAAAATAACTAAATCAAGTACAGAGGGATACAATTAAAAACAAACATACCGGATAGATCGGCGAGTCGTCAAGTTGCTTTGGTGATCACATCTTTATCCACCAAAGTATACAGTCTATAAAGTTTTGGGAATGCAGACAAAGGGCGACTAAGGAAACCTTTGGTGAGTCGCCGACTACTTTTGAAGATCACAACTTTTGGGCGAGAGTTACAAAAAACAGACTATGAATAATATAAATTTAAAAGTGAGATGGAGTCCCTTGGGCAAACTGCCAAGTGATTCAGCGAGCTCGCCTCAGACGCTGAATAGCCTAAATTTATCAGAGAGGCAGAATACATGACATAGGATAAAATTACTTGGAATGAGAGCATAAATATCATAATTAAATGCAGAGTTTGGAGAACCAATCTTTTGGGCAGATTAGGTCAAAACGGTGATGCTAGGCGGCAGGTTACTACATATCCAAGCACTACTAAAGTAGCTAAAATATTTATGAGGTGCAAAAATTCTGTAAATACTAAGTAGGTGTGATTTTGTGAAAATCGAGAATGAGAGAATATGAAAAAGGTTGAAAGTCCAGACCCGTGGTTTTATAAAATCCTTCTAGATCTTATCCATTCAGCGACTTTAGTTGGATTTGCTTCGCTACTCGACAAACCGCCGAGTTTTATAGGACCCTCAGTCAATGTGAGGATCCAACTGGCGATCTTGGTAGCAGTCACCGATCTAGTCGGCGATTCGCCATTTGGACTTGTGTAATTCATCCTGCACATTTTCACAAACTTTTCATGCCCAATCCTAAAAAATCAAAACACCTTTATTTCAAATATGACAAAATTAAAGTAGTTAAGGGCTTTGGGTTGCCTCCCAAACAGCGCCTTAGTTAACGTCGTGGCTCTACGCGGTTTAGCACCTAAATTTCACTTTTGGGGTTAGCCAAAACTTCGGTTGACGACCCCTTGCCTTGTGCTTGATGGAGATGAGGCATTACATGACCGAAGAAAGTTTCAAATAGCTGGATGGATCTAGAGTGAGAACCGCTCATCTGGTTTAGTACTTCTAAAGTTTCTCTAATCTTCTCTAGCACTCTATCTGGCTCATTTAGCTTTTGAAGAATGGTTAATAACATATCTTCGATATTTTTATTTTCAATGTCCATAGATCCTCCCTGCTCAATAGGTGGTCTGCATTTGCTCTTCTCTTTGGACATCACCTCCAGTTCCTCGACATTTTGGGTCAAGTTATCTATCTGACCCAGCAAAATGATCAATTTCTGGTCCTTCTCAGTCTACTAGTTGTTTTCGCCACAAGGTCATGGAATTTGGCTGTGGTCTCATAGGGATATTTCTCACGACCACCTGGCATAAGTTGGTCAATTAACCCTCCACTTTCGGGATTAATACTCCTATAGAAGCATTCTAGTAGAACTAGATCGGGGACTTCATCAGCCACGGCTCATGAAAAGATTCTCCTTCTAGATGCTTGAAGTTCAAGATGTGATCCCTGAATCTTATTACTTCTACTGGGAAGTGCTCCATTGGTCCACCATCCCCATCATGTATACTCATTATCCTGTCTAAAGACACAAACAAGCTAGACAAAACTAAGAGTTAGGTAAGTAGACTACAACTAAAAAGAACAAAAATTCTACTAATCTAAAAATTCTCAAACAACACCACTCCCCGGCAGCGGTGCCATTTTGATGCTTATCGTGACCAACGACACTAACCTACAGTACGAGTGTCTACGATTGTCGATAATATAGTAACCCAACTAAGAGTTGAGGTCTTGTCCCAAGGGAGTAGTTTTGAGAATTAGTAGAAAAAAAAAATTAAGTTCAAACTAGTCGTAGCTAAAGACATTAACGATTAAAAACATTACAAAATAAAAGGAGTGACACAAAGGTGTCAAATATCAAATGGGGGTTTTGTCACAAGTAGTAAAAAACAATAAAAATAATAAAAAGATCAAGAATTGGGAAAAGTTCTTGGGATGTGACAGCAATACAAGTTGAGATAATTCATTGGATACATGCTTTCGATAGGAAATTTGCAAGCTAATAGTGACTAGGCTAAGTTTTAGATGGAAATAAGTTCCATCTTGGGTAACTTACCCCGTTTCAATTGCGTTCCTCTCGAACACCCATTTGCCACATGAAGGTCAGCCTACGCCTTACCCCACTCACTCTCTCGAGCTAACGGTTAGGATATGGGACTAGGACTCACCCTCTCTGGCTGAACCTCATGTTCACCAACTTCTTAGGCCATCAATCTAGCGGTCTTGGTTTCGCGACTTCCCTCTCGGGCAAGCCAAAAAGACATGGGTGGTTTTGTATTTGCAACTACAAACCAAATAAATTAAAGCACAAACACTAGGTTAAATCACCATCAAAATACATCTATGCTATTAGCAAGCAAGACCTAACAACAATATTAACACATATTTGCTAAATCACACCCCAAGAATAGGGGTTTTTAGCCAAACATCAAGAAATAACAAAATACACCTAAAATGATCCTAAAATAAAATGGGTATGGGGAATTAAACCTTGACATAATCAAAGGAAGAAGAATGGAGAAGACCCACTTCCAACTTGGGGTAGATGAAATCCTTCTTTCTTCAAGTATCCCAAAGACCCTCTCCAAACTTGAGAGAAAATATCCCAAAAAGTACTATTCTATTCTGGATATAAAAATAAATGTATGTTTAGTATTTATAGACTTCACAAAATAGTGTTGGTGGATCTTTCGGCGAGGTTAGTCTGAATAGCCAATTAACTCGGTGATTCACCCTTTGGTGTAGTTCATCGCCGTCTTGGACTAGCCTTTAGCATCGTCGTACTCTGTGTCATTGGGCGACCTAGTACTATTTTGCTGAATTATTTGGCGAAACATTGACTGCTACTTTCATTGCCTTTTTGATTCTGCTCCTTCAAGGTTTCGCGTACTGGAACAAAGTGCGGAGTGCGTCCCTTCGATTAATCGACAAGCGTGTTTGGCGATGCGCAGGCTTCAGCTTGTTCGTTCTTTTCAGCCTTTTGTTCCTTTTTGTGCCTAAATGTGTATGCTTCCACAAAAACATCAAATACCTGAAACTTAAGAGTTTTCATCAAATATTGAGAAAAAATAGGCATTTGAGGACACTATTCCTATCAAAATAAAGCCCTAAATGAGTCCAATTTGTGGACTCATCAGTGTTCTCCATCACCCTAGTAAGGTGAATGTGGTGGCGGATGCTCTTAGTCGATTATCAATAGGTAGTGTTGCTCATGTTGAGGAAGATAAAAAATAATTTATTCGTGATGTTCATAGATTTTGCCGATTAGATGTTCTGTTGGTTGATTCAAATGAAGGTGGCGTTATTGGTCATAACGGTTCAGAATTGTCGTTTGTGTCAGATGTGACAGACAAGTAGGTCTTGATCTAATTTTTGTTGAGATGAAGGAAGTGGGGCCTAAAAGATTTGTTGAGGCTTTCTCCCAAGAGAGAGATGGTCAACTTTGATATCAAGGTCATTTGTGTGTTCCCAATATAAATGAATTGAGAGAGAAAATCTTATCAGAAGCTCATAGTTCTCGATATTCCATTCACCTAGGATCCATCAAGATGTATCCTGACTTGCAGGAGGTCTATTGGTGGAATGGAATGAAAATGGATATTTTGGAAATTCTTTCTATGTGTACTAATTGTCAACAAGTGAAAGTTGAGAATAAAAAACCGAGAGGTTTGTCCCAATCTATTAGTATTCCTACTTAGAAGTGGGAAGATTTGAATATGGACTTTATGGTTGGTTTACCCCCAAACCCGGTGGCAATATGACTTTATTTGGGTCTTTTTTGATCATATGACTCAGCTAATTTCATTCCCGTCAAGGTTTCTTATTCAGTAGATGAATATGCTATGTTGTATCTAAAGGATATGGTTAGGTTGCATGGAGTGCCCCTATCTATTATCTCCAATCGTGGTACCCAATTTACTTCTCAGATTTTGAAATCTTTCCAACAGGGCCTTGGTACTTGTATAAAGCTTAGTATGGCCTTTAATCCTTAAATTGATGGGCAAGCGGAGCATACTATACAAACTTTGGAAGATATGTTGACAGCTTGTGTGATTGACTTCAAGGGAAATTGAGATGATCATTTGCCATTGATTGAGTTTGCTTAGAATAATAGCTATCATTCAAGCATTTGTATGGCTCTATTTGAGGCTCCTTATGGTAGGAGGTGTATATCTCCCATAGGTTAATTTGAAGTAGGTGAGTTTACTTTGATGGGATCCCAATTAGTACATGAGGCTATGGAAAACTTTCAGCTTATTAGAGAAAGGTTGAAAATGGCTCAAAGTCGACAAAAGTCATATGTTGATGTTAGAATGAGAGACCTTGAGTTTGATGTAGATGATTGGGTTTACTTCAAGATTTCACCCAGTAATGTGGGCCAAAATCAGATTTTGAGGTGTATTGGTAAGGTTGCCTATGATCTTGAGTTACCTAATGATCTAGCATCGGTGCATCCGATTTTCTATGTCTCCTTTTTAAAGAAATGTGTTGATGATCAAATATCTATTGTACCATTTGAGAGTCTTGGTATAAAAGAGAGTCTTTCTTCCGAACAGTTTTCGGATAAGATTTTAGAACGACAAGTTAAGTAGTTGAGGAATATGGAAGTTTCATCTATAAAAGTTTTGTGGATGAATCAAAGGGTATAGGGTGCTACTTGGGAGGCCGAGGCCGATATGATATATTGATATCATCATCTATTTCCTTCCATTCCTACTCTAGGTTGAGGTACTTAGATCCTCATGGTTCATTCTTTTTGATTTCATGTGTCTTAGTCATTCTTATGTTTCTACATGTATGCATGCTCATTGAAAATTTGATCTTATAGAAAATAAGTTAGCTTAATTTATTACATTATTGTTTATATACATTTGAGTGTGATTTTCATGTATGCCTTATGAAAAGATTTATTGAATATGTTTTAGCTTGGAGTTGATGTTCCTCCTTGGTTATGTGTTGTTGATGAAGTTGCATTCTTGTTGGGTTGTTAGATCTACTCCCCTGCTGTCTTTGTATACTATTGAGTCTCATTTGAGGATGAATGTTCCCAATGGGGAGATATTATAACACCTCCACTTTAGGAAATGGAAAGAACATTTTTGACTGGACGTTGTGCCTACAAGTCCAATCTATGAACACTAGAAGATCCTACGAGCCATAGAGGGCATCTATAGAAAGGGGGAAAATATTTTCTTAAATTCAAGTGCCAGTACCCTCTGTACGGTTCAAAAAGATGGTCTTCCATCCTATGTATGATTCGCAGATAGGCCTCATAGGTGAGCCCCAAACTTGGTAAAATTTTGACGGTTAAATTTGTTCGTAAGGTTGGGTCTACGGACTGTAGAAGGTTCTATAGGTCGTAAACCGGTCTCGTCAATATTGGTCCAATTTTCATAATTTTTTGTACTTTTCTACGGTCGACCAATACAGTTTATAGAAAATTCTACAAACCGTAAAGAGGGTCGGCCGTTCCTTTTAAGGAGCTTTTGAATCTTTTTCTCAATTGTTTTAAATCAAAACTAAGTAATTTTGGCCTCCATACTAATACCTATATAAGGCATTAGGGTCATAAAACTACCCACTTCAACCCTATTCTCCTAACTTCTCATAACCTAACTAAATTCATCCTCCCCAAATTTTCTCAAGAGTAAGGATGAAGAAGAGGAGCTAAGCTTTAATTTCAAGTCTCCAATCCTCCATTCTTTGTGGGAACTTGACATAAAGTTACATTATTATTCACCTATCGAGTCCTTTCCATCTTATGATTCCTAAAATCTCTAATTTTGTAACTATAGATTCTCAATTCAAGTTAGGGTTCAATTCAATCTTAATGGGTTCTTTCAATCATGATCAAATTGATTGTTTTCTACCTATTTATGCATGAGTTGAAGTAATTACATGACTTAGAGTTAAATTTACATAAACCCATGCATGATCCATGAATTTTAGACAATGATCGTATGATGAAAATTATAAACTATGAAAGATGAAACTATGAAGATATACATGTTCTTTCTATGGAATTGAAAAATTATTTAAGGTTGCTTTAAAGGTAAAGCATCGATATTGTTGTTGTTGTTGTTGTTTTCGTGAAAGGTTATTCTCACATAACGGTTTCATAGGGTTGAAAGGTTTTTTTACCTCAGTTGAATCAAGATTAAGGAGTTATTCTAAATGAACTTTAGATTGGATTGGTTGCTTAATTGTACCTTTATATGGAAAATGAGATGAATATGAATAATGACTATTCCTTGGAATTTACACTTAGCATCGAGAGAACATTGAGATGGAAGTTCTCCAATTAGTAGAAGTCGGGTGTCTAGTAGCAATCTCCCTATCCCATAACTATATTCCACAATGGATTTGTATTAGATAGACATCAGCTAGTGGATCTAGTTTAGCTTAAATGTATGGTTCTTAACTTGGCATGTAAGGACACCTCTTTCCGTTGTGGGTTAGACACTAGATTCCATATTCTGGCTCACAAGGTCTATGTCAGTTATATAGTATACTTCCACCAATAATGAACTGATGTTACTTTCTAAACTATCTCACAAGTGTTTAAATGATGTTTAGATAGAATTTACCATGATTATGACTTATGTTTTCTAACATGCTTTTTATTACAACTAGTTTGGTCATTGCATGTCATGAAACTTTTTGGCATGATTTCCTAACTCTTGTGCATTGCTATGATAGATAGTACATTTCATGTACTAATGCATACTTGTGCCTACATCATTTCACTAATGTAGGGTTCAATGCTCCTACCTCCCATATTCATGGGTAGTTCATCCTTTTGGGCTTTTGAAGATTGGTGAGTCCTTATGTTCCGTTGACCGAGACTCTTTATTATTTTTCTGTATTTCAGTTTCATACGTGTATGTGATGTATGGGTTACTTCTCAATCACTTTTCTTATGATGTAGTAGATGACTTATTGAGGCTTATGTAGACTTCCTCTTTTGTCAAACTATATTGATATAAAACTTTTCTTGAAATCTTATTTCTATTATATTGTATGATGTATGCTAAGTGTGTAGGGATTTTTGGGGTTCTATATGACATGTTATTCCTAGGGTCTACTTTGGGTCGTGATATCTATGGATGGCGTCTACAGATCGTTGATTAAACGACGAGTTGTAGAAGGTATCGTGGGAAGTTGATTGTATTTTAGATTTTTGGAGTTGGTTCTATGGACTGTAGGTCCCAACTGTAGATCACTTTCGCCAGTTATTTCTTAAGTGTAGTTGTGTATTTTAATATGAATTTAATACCAATACTATGTCATTTTGACCCTAATCTTATGTCCTATAACTTCTTTTCAGTTTCTAAAACTACCCAAACTCTATCATTCTCTTAAATTCCCTAAACCCATCCAAGTTCATTCTCTCAAATTCTCTCTCAAACGCAAGGAGCAAAGCTAGGTTTCCATAGTGTAAGTCTCATTTATCTTCATTTCTTTTGGGCTTTTATTACCTAGGTATGTGGAAATTCACCAATGGATTCCATTCGTCCATTGGGTCCCTAAAAATCTCAATCTCCAAAAGTTAATTTCACCTAATTATCTTGGGTTTTATGCAAATCTCCATGCATCCTATTTAACTATGATTCAATGATATGATTTTAATCTTATTATGCATGGTTTGATTCAATTTCATGGTTTTCATTAGTTTCATATGGACCCATAAATTATTCATGATTTTAACTATGAATTTATAAAGAAATTTTTTTGAACTTATGAATTCAATCTTCAATTTGATAAATGATCTATGCATGCTTTATGAAAAGATGAACTTATGATTTAAGAATGCCTTAAAATAAATGTCAGTGATTTGTAAAAGGTTTTGTCACATATGAAGGTATTGTGAAAGGTTTTCTCACATACCTTATTGTGAAAGGTTTTCTTACATATGAAGTTATTGTGAAAGGTTTTCTCACGTACTTATGAGATCATGATTGTGAAAGGTTTCCTCGCATATGTTTTAATTTTGGTTTAAAGGAGCTAATCTATGATGAATTAAGATTAGATTGGTAATTTAATTGTGTCTTGCCAAGTATGATGTTATGATTATGAATATGACTATTTTAGTTGGGATTTTACTTAGCATCGAGAAGACTTTGAGATGGATGTTCTACCATTAGTAGAGGTTGCGTCTCTAGAAGAAATCTCATTGTCCCAAACTACATGCCCTAGTAGTATTCTCTTGAGTGACTAAGCTAGTTGATCCACCTAAGCTAGAAGCTTATAGTCCTTACTTTGGCAAGTAGGACATTTCTTTTCAGTGTGGGAGCAAGCCATCGGATTCTACATTGTAGCTCACGTGGTCTATGTAGGTGAATAGTAAAAATCCCACAAAATGAATTAAGTGACTTCAAAGGTTTTTATGAAGCCTTCATTCTATTTAAGAATGCATTGACCATGTTTATGACTTATGATTCTATAAAAAGCTTTTACTATGATTTAGTTTGGTCATGCATATCATGTTTTAATGTCCTCATATGCTCATCTTTTATGTTCTCAATTGCATTTCTCTATACTTAGTACATTCGATGTACTAATGCATACTTATGCCTATATTGTCTCATCATGTAGGGTTTTTGATGCTTTTCCTCCTCCCTCTTATGGTTGGATTCAGATTGTGCTCCATTTCTTAGGATTGGTGAGTCCATACTTTGAGGGAAAGATCATGAAGGATTTATTGCTTTATTCCCTTTTATTTTGAGTTTTTGTGTTGGGTGTAGGGGTTACATCCTAACCACTCTTACAATTATTAAACTGGCTTGTCAAGACTTAGTATGATTTCCACACTTATATTCAAACTTTTCCTTTCAAGATATAAGATTGATTTACCTATTATCTTGCTTATCTATTGTATTGTATTGTATGTATGTCAAGTTACTTGAGTAGGGACTCTCGTGGTTTTATATGCCATGTCACACCTAGGGTGTACTTTGCATCGTGAAAAACTTAGTATTTAGAGCGCACTGCAACATTTTAAGCCTAAGGTTACACTAAATCTGAACAACATTTGTAATGTGTTGCCTAAAATATTTTTGGGTATTCTTTTGAAGTGTTGCCTTAGTTTTTAGCTTTTGGCCACAATAATATTGGCAACACTTGTAAAGTGTGCTCTTTAGTGGTATAAGCTACACTTTTTAAGCATTGCCATATAATGATATTATTGGCAACGCCTTTTAACACATATGACTACACTTTTAAAATGTGCTCTTTTTATATATATAAAACAACACTTAACAAGTGTGACCTTGTAGTTTTCCTAAAATTTTCACTAAAATATTGATTTCCCTCCAACATATTAAACTCTCCCTCCAATTTTTAAGTTTCCATAAAAAAGAACTTCTTTTAAAAATAAAAACACAATTTAACTCTTAAAAAAAAAAAAACTCTCAGTAGGAAAAAATCTAATCCAAAGACCTCATTGTTACTTTGCCCAAATCACTACTCTTATAAGTGAAACCCTAAATCCTATTGCCCTCTTCTTCTCATTTCCGCCATAAAAATCACCATGGTCACGGTACAAAGCTTATTGTCACCCCTTCGTCTGAGATAGGTGGTGATTTTTCTAACGAATAACTGGAGAGAAATTTCGAAGAAAACTGACATCGTTTGGCGGAATCTGATGATATATGAGAGTGGATACTAGATATGGCAACGGAGATAGTGAAATAGGCCAGCCTTCTTCTTGTTCATCAGTCTCGCCATGTTGTTGGTATTCAAAAATTATAATTTACATGACTATCTCTTCATTTTTTTGCATTTTGAAATGTTTGATGAAACTTTATCTCTACGTAACATTTATATTTTAAGAATATCAACTTCGATTTATTACATTTAGTATAAATTCAGAGTGCATTTAAATTTACTAGGTGTTCTGAAATTATTCTTTAGATTCAGTTTTGAAATGTTTGTGATTCATTTTGTTGGGTTTTAGATTATTTGTGCTTAGCATGAGTAAAATCCTTTTATTTTGATTTAGCATGGTATCATAAGCAAGCCATGTTTGATGAATTTATCTGAAAGTGTGTGTAAATGTATTAGGAATTTTTTATTTTCACATTGATTGAGTATATGTTGTTTGTGAGTTGAGGACGTGAGGCACCTCACATTTGAATGACTATAAATATCCTTGTTCTATTTTTCCATTTTTGTAAATGTTGCAATAACAATATTTTTAGATACAAATAAACTAACTTAATACGAGTTTTGATGCTACTGCTTTCATTAACTAGATTTGTGACTGCATCATTGACTGCCCGGGAGTTCTAATAATCTTTGTTCCTCTTCAGCACCTTAGCAAAATGATGCAAAGCTCCAGCCTTAACAATTACTTGTTGGTGCTCCGACTCTAAGGCATAAAATTTAAAATATAAAGAAAAAGAGAAAATATCTACCATCATATTGATGCAGGAATTAAGAAATTTACATTATGTTATTTATAATTCACATTTACATTTCCTCTATTCTTTATATTTCAGATTCACAATAGTTTTCTCTTTCCCGAATATATGAACAATTCATATAGCTCATTCGACTAGTATATTGATAAATCAAATCTTTGTTCTTTCTTAGTTCTTGGTAGGATAAGATTTTGTATAGCTCAACCAATGGAGGCATGAATTCTAAAACCTTTACTAGTAGTATTTAGATGAAATTAGTCTTCATCTGTAATATAGGTGGATCAGAAACACTTGTCTATGCTCTGCGGTTCATTATCTTTAGGGATTTATATTGTTATATATGGATTATGCATCTACTTACTCAGTTTGCTGATCCTTTTTGTCGCCTCTCATTGACCTTGAACCATCATTTTATATATACTTGTATAAGTGGCCCTTATTTTTTTACATTAGTAACTATTGTATATATATGTGTATAAGTGAGTAAACAGTATATGGGTTGTACTACAACCAAATTTACAATTGTACTCCAGAAGCTAAACTGATCTACCTCTATATTGACTCTAGAACTCTACCACTATGCACAATGACCGAGTATTTCATCATTGAAATACTAAATTTGATCCATCTAAACCTTCTACCTTGGGATAGAAATAAGTTAAGTAATTAATGTTTCAAACACACTTCATCCATTTTAAGTGTCAACGATCGCTAGTCACTATAAAACCCAACTAAATGAGTTGGGGTTGAATCTCACACGGAGCGGTACGTCTTTGAGAATCAATTAGGAAGTACGAATATGATCAAATTAGTCATAGGAATGGAATTTATCGAATAAAAATATAATTCAAATTAAGGGGTGACACGAATGTCAAATAAAACGGTGGGTTTTGGTTCAAAATTATCAACTACAATAGCAATAAACAATATGAAATACAATAATGAGACGGGTTCTTGGGATGTGATTCAATTATAGACTAATATAGAAAAATGGGTTATTGCAACTGTTAGGAAACAACTTTATATTAGTAAGCAAGCTAAGACATAGAGGGAATAAATTTTCTCTCGAACAATATACCCCGAATCAAGTTGATTTCTCTCGAACATCAACAAGCAATGAAAATAAGATCATCCTACACCTTAGTCTATTCACTCTCTCAAGCTGAATGTGGGACTGAGTTTTAGATTCACTCTCTCGAGTTGAACCCATGTAAACCCAATACCCACTAACCATCAATCAATAATCTTGGTTTTAAAACATCTCTCTCAAGCAAGCCAAAAACACGAAGGTAGAACTGCATTTGTAACTATATTTCCGAAATAAAACCACAATTACTGATTAAACTCACTTCTAAACAACATTTAAACTAACAATTAACCATAATAACACCCCAAAAATTGGGGTTTTAGCTAGACATCATAAAAAGATAAAAATCGTTACCAAATTGAGTTTCCATAAACTGGGTAAGATTAATTTCGTCCTTACAATGCTGCAAGTCTAAAATATCTCAAAGACCCAATTTCAATTTCTCGAAGGTGAAGAAACTTCAATTTTCCAAAGCTTAGCAAAAACTAGTCTCAATACTCAAAATTCATTATGCAAACTTACTCAAATAATTATCCAAAATAAAATCTGATACTAAACTAAATGTTTAAAATATATTTATAGTCGCCAAAAATATGCTGCAAAGGGTCATTCGGCGCAGTAAGTAGGGCTCGCCGATCCACTCGGGAATCCGCCCTTTGGTCAATATTCTCAGCCTTTTGCTTTTGCCTTTAGCATCCTCCAGTTCTGTAACTTTGGACGATCCAACACTGCATTGCGAAACCACTCGGTGATCTACCAATTGCTCTTTTCTCTCGCCAACTTGTTTTTCTACTTCAGGGCTTGGCACACTAGAACTTTAGGTGATATAATGGCCAGTCGGTGAATCGCCGAAGGGATTGGCGATCACTAGGCTTTCATTTCTTCGTTCTTTCAGCTTGCTTTGTTTCTTTTTGCAAATTAATGTCCATGCTTTGTTCCTCAATCCATATACCTGGAAATCATGGGTTTTACATCAGTTATTTGCACAAAATATGCATTTGAGGACACTAAATCACTGTAAATAATCCCTAAATGAGTCCAAATCTCGGACTCATCAACACCCCCAACTCAAACTTTTGCTTGTCCTCAAGTAAAACTCAAGTTCAGCAGTTAAAAAAGGATGCCTCAAAAGAACTACACAGGAGTCAATCATGAATGCACACAAAAAGACTGAACTTACTTATGCAAGGATCAATTGTGCACTCAAAGGTTCAAGTTGTGACTCACCGTGACCAAATATTCTCATGTTCACAATATTTGGTTTAAATGCAAGTTCAACAAAGTACTCAAATGCCCTCACACAAAGAATGATTCAATATTCACACAGTATTCTTCAACAATTTAAAGCTCCGGAATAACATACAATTCTCACACTCACAAAGATGAACACATGCATGACTTAACCACATGTTTGCCCTTATTTTCCAACCAACATTTGTTTCAGCTCACTCAAGATCAAAAGGTCTTTTCAAGGCTTGTAACAGGGTTGAGTGTAAAGGTATGGTCATTTAGACTCACTGGATGCTTTCCTCGTTAAATATGGTATGAACATCACTTTCTATCCTTTTCTTCAACATTTACATCCATGCTCATAATTCACCCTATTATTAATTTTCCATGGAATATTGGACACCCTTTTTTTTTTTGCAACTTTCACACTTTATTTCTCAACTTTTTCGTTCTGTTTCTTACTCATTTTTCTTTTCCCCTTTTTTTGTATGGAGGGGTTCCATCATTCTCCAAACCATGGATCAAGGGAGACTTCTTTGCACTACTTGATTTGCCTTATCTTTTCACCACACCACCAACTTAGGCTTTTGGCCTAACTTCGCTATTCAAACAAACCACATTTCTTGAGGATTATAGGTGAATGGATAAGGAGAGATTTATAATTGTATCAACTGTCTTCCAAGAAAAGGCAAAGGCTCAAAGGGTGTTCAAGCAAAGTTTACACACTCACAAGGTTTGCCACAAAAGGGGTATAGTGTCAAATTGTTTCACTCTTTAAAATTGTTGCCTAAGATAATTTCAAGAGATTGCTTCACTTAGTCAACCGTACCAAAGGGGAAAATTCTATGTGTCATCACACATGGTTCATTGTATGCCCATCACACAAGGCACTGGCACCAATATCAAACAAGACTCTACACTTTCACTACTATACAATGTTCATCAAAAGAGCCTCTATTCGATAACTGGCTAGTCACAAAGAGATTCTAAAAGTTCACACATTGTCTATGCAACTTCACTTGGCCTTATCATAGCTGCACATTCATTTTTGTTTGATTGAGAGCACTATTTAGGTCATCGGTATAGATCAAGACCGACATTCACATTTGCACAAGAACAGCCACATTAAAATATAATCAAGAGGTGGCAAATATTTTAGAGTCGTCAAAAACCATTTACATTCAAAATATGGAGCCATAAGCTCAAACATCCATAAAAAAAAATGCCAAAACCCAATTTACAACACAAAACCCAATGTATAAACAAACACAATAATCACAAGAAGTAGGTATGGAAATACCTCACCCCACCACAACTAAAAAGCAATTAGTCCTCAAATGCAATAACAAACACCAAAAATAAATAGAAATGATAGAGAGGGAGGTAAAGAGGGGTCCTGTCTACACAGTCCCTCCATCTGTCGGGGAATCAGTGCTCGGTGTAGCCTCAGTAGCACTCGATCTCTTAGGGTCTTCCATGGATGTCTCTGTCAGTGATGTCCAAATCACCGACTGTACAATCATCTCCTCAAGGTCTGATAGGTCTCCACATATGGTCTCCTCCGGCACCTCTATATGCTCTTCATCGGTCTCTGCCTCCGACTCATCAACAACTATCTTCTCCCTCTGTACATATCCGGTGGTGGCCAGAGGAATCTCAAAATAAACTGGAGCATCCACATCATCTGTTCACTCCAATAGGGAAGTGAAGTTTGTGGACTTCAAATAGTCCACATCCTTCCTCAAGTCTGCAACCTCAGCTTTTAAAGTTGTCACCTCTGAAGTTGTCCCCTGCCTACTTTCATAGTCTCGACTCTCACCGTGATAGTGTCATTAGATGCTCGTAGGGGTGTTAGTGCAGCTAGGATGGCACTGTCGATAATCCATAGGATTGCATCCTCTAACCGGGTAGCCGTTACATCTGCCGAATGGGCTAAGTTCCCTATCTTCAGGATCATAGCCTAAGTAATCCTGGCAGGCTGAGAAGTGGCAGAAGCACTAAGAACCTGGGAGGAAGAAGTGGGAGAAAGTGTACATGAAGGCCTGGGGTAGGCACAGATGTCTCTGCAGGAATCGTCTCTACGTCAATCTTTACGGATATGTCCACCGGAACTGCTATCCTCTTGTCTGCCTCCTCCCGAGTGTACTCACCCTCTATATGCCAGATATCAGTGGAGGATGTAGGAGTAACCTCAAAATCTCTTGTCTCGTCACGAGAAACTCCAGCATGATGGCACAACTCAGTAATCAAGACCGGGTAGAGAAGGGAAGTCTGATGGTGTTTGACCCTCATGGCCATCTCCTGCTCAATAATCAATCCCAAGTTGATTGTCCTCCTGACTATCATGGATCTGAGCCACGCTTCCTTTGCGTGACGAAAAATGGACTCGTTCTATGAGGGCACAATAGAGTTGCTGATGAACTTGAACCAGCACAGAGCGGCAATATTCATATCCTTCTTCTCGGTGGGTGCTTTTGCCTCGATCCACCTCGGGGTTGTATCAGAAATCAGGGGTGTAAGAAAGAGCTTTAAATCATTCAGGGACTGAGTAGTAGGCAAACCCTCACATGTAAGTGTAGAACCCACTGCCCTGTCGAGTACAATATTAATATGGTCATTGTTGCATCCTATTTCCTTCACCCGGACCATGACTGACTTCATTGGTTTGAAGGCACTGGCCTTCTTCTTTCCCTTGGGTACCAGCTCACCGTAAACAATGTCGAATTCCTGGACCCATGTAGGAATATTGGGGACTCGAGGCCTGGTGAACTACTCGAATCAATGACTAAAGTATGTCCCTCACTCCAGAGTATCTACCCACTAAGCCCTCCGTGAATAGTAGCTTTTCCTCTAGAATAGTCCTCAACCCATAGGCTTTTAGTCTGTTGAGTAGCCGGGGAAGAGCAACCTGTGCTGGAGTTATTGGGATCACCGTCGGTACCGGAGCTGGCACCGTATCTACTGTAGGACAGGTGGTTGCTGGAGCTCTCGATGAGTTAGGATGACACCTAGCACGTATCTCCGCTTACCTAGACTGCAGTGGCTTGTCATCACCCGGCTCGGAGAACGTAGCCTGGGAGTCAAAGAACTATCTCTCGCTGCCGGAGTTGTGCTCCAGAACCTCAGTCATGAGCTTTTTGCCATTTCCCTTACCTCCTTTTGGAGGCTTTGTCCTTACCTTTTTAGGAGGATTGGCTCCTCCTTCATTTATAATTATGTCATGTGTTCTTTTATGGGGTGGCATATTGAGGTTGCTTCTAGCCATAACTGCAAAAAACATCAAAAAGAGTTAGATTTGTTTCATGAAGAGTTGCAAAAAAATACTTGCAGACAGACTCACCGAACATGTCAGCGAGTCGCCGCATCACTTTGGCGAGCAAAATTGGGATCATCAAAAGGATTGGCTCAAAATTTCTCAGCAAAGTTGGCATGTCGGCAATGGCAAGTATCTTTCGGTGAATTGCTGACAACATTCGGCGAGAACAGATCAGTCCGCCAAAATTTACAATGTATTTTAAGGATTAGGGGCGCAGAAAGGGTGATCAAAGAAAACGATCGGCGGGTCGCCAAGTGCAGTCGGCGAACACAACTTCTCTCCGACTGTTACAGAACCCAAACTAAATTTTAGCATGAAATTAAAGTCGATCAAGAGGGATTTGGTGAACTAACGACTGGTTCGGCGAGCTCGACCCATGCGGCCAAACTGCTTTACGTGAGTACGTTCTACCCCTACTTCAATAATCAACCCCGAATCTCCTGAAAACAAAATAAAAGCACACATTAGTTCAATTACTCTTACACCCATGGTACCCATGCAACCAGGATACTCAGACTTCTCCCAGTTTGGCCAAATTTTGCCATTTGAGGACATTCACCCTTAAGAATGACGTCAACCGCTCCATCATTGGGCAAAGTACGTTATTTGGCACAAATGTTGGTTACTTAGACTTCACCCGACTAGACCCAACAACAAATTAGCACAACCAAACAAATTCGATCAAATTTTAAAGCACGAAACTCGGGAAATAAACAATATAGGCAATATAGTCACTCTTTCGAAACTAAAACAGGCACACAAGTAAACAATTACTTGAAAATAAGTAAAAACTACCAAATATAAATTTGGGGTTTGAAAAACCAATTTTTAATGTTGAATAAATAGTTTGAAAACCTAGGCGGCACTGAATTCAAACTCCAAACACACAATTGATGACTTAAAAGTATTAAATCCACGAAAATGCGGGAAATTATAGTGCAGGTTTGATTTTGGGAAGTTAAAAAGTAAGGGAATGTTAAAGAGTTTGAACCTTAGGCCTTTAAACCGTCTAATTCTCGCCCTTTCAGTGACAATAAATTTGCTCGGTGACACGCCGAGTTTTACAGGACCTCCAGCCAATGTGGGGGTCCAAATAACGGATTAAGTCGCAATTGCCAACTTGTTTGGTGAATCGACGAACTAATTATGGCCCCGCCGAGTTTTATAGACTCCAACCTTTGAGTTTCTGGAGTCTAACGGCGGTCCAAGTCGATCTCGCCGACCTCTTCGGCGAGTCACCAACTGGATATTTGGCTCGCCAACCTGTACTTTTCCTCACATTCCACACTTCAACCTGCAACATCAAGAAACGATTTTTTAAAAATCTACATAAAAACTTGGGTTGCCCCCCAAGCACCACCTTAGTTAACGTCGTGGCACAACGCAAGTCCTCACTCTAACTTCATTCTTAGTGTTTACCATAGTATCACTAGGAAACCCACCTTGTTGTCTCGGGTTAAGATATGATGAAATATGACCCATCTAGGTCTCCAACTGCTTCATAGAGACGGAATGAGAGGTGGTCGTCTGGCTAAGGTTCGATAGATCATCCTTCTTCTCTTTTAAGATTTTATCAGACCCCTCAACCCTGTTTAGAGTACGAGAGAGAATATCCTCAGAACGACCACCCTCAGAATGCTTGGGATTTTGGGGCTCATGGGGAGGAATGTACATGTCCTTCTCCCCATCTCTTTCCTTCCACGTGGGATTTTGATCCCTCCACTCTCTATCACGATTTCGCCAACCTTTATCTCTGTTCTTACCTTGGTTACCAACCTGCCTCGGGTAGTTTACACGATAACCACCTCCTTGATTAGCTAGAAAATTCACCTCCTCATTATACAATGCTTCAAACTTAGCCTCTTCGGGGTTCATACACCTAACACCCACAACATTGACACTCCTACCACCAACTCCTATGACATTTTTAGACAAAATCTCAAGTTGGGTCATGATGTTGGCCATGTTTTCGTCCCTCTCTTGGTCTTTCTCAAGCTGCTTCTTGGTTAATTTGAAAGTGACAGGAGAGATCTGGTCTTCGCGGGTGTACCATGCCTAGTTAATCTTGGTCATGTCATCCAAGAGCTGGGCTGCTATAACATAAGGTTGTTGCATCAAACCTCTCAAAGAAATATGGTTAGTTACGCCCTTGTTTACCGAATCAAGGCTTCAGTAAAAGTATTTCAGCAAAACGTTGTCAGGAAAACCATGAGTTGGGCATTGGAGCACCAACTTCTTGAATCGTATCCAAGTATCATAGATTGGCTCGCCGTACAGACGTTTGAAGCTCTGAATGCTATCCCGAAGTGTCATCATCTTCGAAGAAGGGAAAAATCGCACTTGAAATACGGTGATAAGTTCTTCCCATGAATTGATGGAGTCTCTTGGCAATTCCGCCAACCAATTGCACGCTTCTCCCATTAGAGTAAACGAGAACAGCCTTAACCAAACCGACTCTTGGGATATGTTCTTGAAAGAGAACGGCTCGCAAATATCAAAAAAAATTCTGATATGCTCATGGGCATCCTCATGAGACAATCCACCAAACAACCCTTTCAATTGCAAAACCTGCAGCATAGTGCTAGTAATGGGAACACAATGTTCCCTTAAACTAGAGGCAAGCGAATGGCACCAATTCCCACCATTAGATGAGGGTCATTTACATTTGACTCATTTACGTCATTTAGGTTGCCGATATCAACTTGGTGGCCCACTTGGCTACCATTGCTTTCGTTCGCACTCATATTCCCTGTTACAAAACACAAACAAACAAACCAAAACTAAAAGTAAGTTGATTCAATTATGAGTAAAACGAAACAAATTTCAACTTCATCAAAGATTCTAAAAGAACACCACTCCCCGGAAGCGGTGCCATTTTGATTAACATTTCAAAGACAATTAATCCAATTCTAAGTGTCAAATATCATTATTTAGTCAAAACCCAATTAAATGAGTTGGGGTCGAACCCCACAGGGAGCGGTACATGTTTGAGAATCAATTAGGAAGTACGAATATGATCAAATGAGTCATAGGAATGGAATTTATCTAATAAGAACATAATTCAAATTAAAGGGTGACACGAATGTCAAATAACATGGGGGTTTTGGTTTAAAATTATCAACTACAGCAGTAACAAACAATATGAAATTCAAAAATGAGATGGGTTCTTGGGATTTTATTCGAATATAGTATAATATAGAAAAATGGGTAATTGTAACTGTTAGGAAATAGTTGTATATTAGTGAGCAACTTACGCCATAGAGGGAATAAATTTTATGTCAAACAATTTACCTCGAAACAAGTTGATTTCTCTCGAACATCAACAAGCAAGCAAAATAAGATCAGCATACACCTTAGTCTATTCACTCTCTCGATCTGAATATGTGGGACTAGGTTTTGGATTCACTCTCCCGAGTTGAACGGATGTAAACCCAATAACCACTGACCATCAATCATTATCTTGGTTTTAAAACCTCTCTCTCGAGCAAGCCAAAAATACGAAGGTAGAACTGCATTTGAAACTATCATTCTTAAGTGAAACCACAATTACTGATTAACCTTACTTCTAAACAACATTTAAATTAACAATTAGAAATACCCATAAACT
This sequence comes from Solanum gracilifrons, assembly GCA_029582605.1. Lineage (NCBI taxonomy): Eukaryota > Viridiplantae > Streptophyta > Magnoliopsida > Solanales > Solanaceae > Solanum > Solanum gracilifrons. Next base: position 24,899 of record JAJOOH010016872.1, read on the forward strand.
ATATCATCCAATAATCACATAATCACACCCCAAGAATTAGAGTTTTGGCTAAAAATCATTACAAAATTGAGTTTCCATCAATTGGGTAACATTAATTTTGTCCTTAAAATACTCCTAGTCGAAGAATCTCAAAGACCCACTTATAATTTCTCGAAGGTGAAGAAACTTCAATTCTCCAAATCTTAGGAAAAACTAGTCTCAATACTCAGAATTCAATGAGCAAAATTACTCAAATGATTATCCAAAATAAAATATGATACTAAACTGAATTTTCAAAAATGCATTTATAGTCGCAAAAAATATTCTGCGAATGGTCATTCAGTGCAGTAAGTAGGGCTCGCCAATCCACTCGGTGATCCGCCCTTTGGTCAATATTCTTGCACTTCTGCTTTGACCTTCAGCATCCTTAAGTTTTGTATCTTTGGGCGCTCCAAAACTGCATCGCAGAACCACTCGGCAATCCGTTGAATTCTCCTTTCTCTTGCCAACTTCGTTTTCTCCTTCAGGGCTTGGCACACTAGAACTTTAGGCGATATAATGGCCATTCGGCGACTCGCCAAAAAGACTTGGCAATCACCAGGCTTTCATTTCTTCGTTCTTTCAGCTAGCTTTATTCTTCTTTGCAAATTCGTGTCCATGCTTTGTTCCTCAATCCATATACATGGAAATCAAGGGTTTTACATCAGTTATTTGTATAAAATAAGCATTTGAGGACACTAAATCATTGTAAATAAGCTCTAAATGAGTCCAAATCTCGGACTCATCAGTAAGACCAATTGAGTTGATCAATGTCTTCCCAAAGTCAAGCAAGGTTCACTAGTTTTAACCCTGTAATCTAGCACTTCGTTTACTATCATTGTTGGATCTGTAATTTATTTGTGCTTTATGAAGACATTCTGATGTGTTGAAACAAGCTTGTCAATAATCTTCTTAAGTCTTTCAGCCAAAAACATAGACACAATCATATATATATATAGCCAATGAGGCTAATTGGCCTTATAGTATTTTAATTCCACAGCTCCTTTTCTTTTAGATATCAGTTCAATAAAGGAGGCATTGCCTGATTTAACCATATGGCAATTCTGATGGAAATCTATGAGAGCTCCCACCACTTCTGGCTTGAAAAACCCCATGTTCTTTAAAACAAAGTCGTAGTGAAACCATCAGATCTTAGGGCTTTGCAAAGAGCATGGGACTGAATGATGGAGTAAACTTCCTCCTCATAAAAAAAAAATTTCAAGCATATCTGTATCATCGACTGATAAGTTGAGAACATCATTCTCAAAAAAGAATCTCAAAAAGTTGGGCACCTGTAGTAGGCTTCTAAGCTTTAATTTTGACTGTATAGATTCTGGTAGTACCTCCTCCTTAATTTGCACTTTGTTTTCAATTATTTCCACCACTTTAAACTTGGGTCAGAGAGAGACTATAAAGGAAGTTCTATCAACTTAACTTGGGTTAGACTTAAATTTTATTAATGAATTGTGAGTTGATTCCTGTTGAATTTAGCATTGAAGTTGAATCAGAGGAATCTCTCTATTTATTTATATATATTAGGTTTGCATTATGTTATATGATTATAGGACTCAATTGGTGTCAACGTGCTATGCATACTATTAGTACTTTGTGCACAAGATATTAAATGTTATTTTGAAATTGATATGGTGGTCTGTTTGTACATCTAAATCAGCCAATGAAATTGGAATTGATGCAATGCAAGAATTATAAATCTAATCGCCGACATACTCTGGCCCTTTATGGCCGTGTTAAGAATACAACCAATCCACCTCATGACTTTAAGTCTCAAAGTGACTATCCTAATCATATCTCTTGAAGCATTCAACCAAGTTGAACCAGATTTCAAATCCTGAAATTGTCCTTGTAATGTCAGCGGATTAAAACCCTAGGTTAAAATAAATTTTACCATACCCTATGTTGAATATATACTAAGTTTTTGATTAATCACTTGAGAATTATTGAGGAGCAAACTAAATTTCCTACCGCGGAGTTGACAGAAAGTGGTCTTTAAGCTTGCAGAAAGGAGAGAAAGTTAAACCTTGATTATCGTATCTGGGAATATTTTTTATGGCCAACATCTACTTTGAAATAGATTTCATTATAGGTACTAACAGTGAGATCTTATTAGCATGCGTATGACAGACATGATATAATAGCCACTAAGAATTTTGTTTCCCATACAAGTACCACATACTTTGAGTTGCCCAAGATCCTATGGTTTGGTGTAAGAGTAGTTAATTGTCTAGTATTGCACCAACCTACAGTTTACATAACAGAAAATGCTATAATCTCTTGAATAAAATATACCTCAGTTGATGGAGCAGAGAACACCACATTTGTTGCAGTTGGGATAGGCATGATCAATGTTGCAGTTGGTTCATCGATTCTCCTTAGAGTAGGGAAAAACTCACTTTCTCTGATACAAATGTTGCAGAAGATGAAAGGTCTGATCCAGAAGCTCCTACTTCCCATGTTGAGGTACAATCTGAAGCCCCTCATGACACTTCATGTTCAATTTCTAACATCTCTTAGGAAAAGTCATTTTTTCTTGCATATTATATTTGTAGATGATGTTGTATATATATTTCAATAACTTTTTGTAATACTATTATTTACTCAAAAGAGAACTAATGTGTGTTTTAAAATCAGTTATAAATTTGTAATTGAGCTAGCTCAATTATCATATCTCCTTTATGAATCATCTACTAACGTACACATTAAACTATCCAAATAACTAATGTACTAATCAAATTTATCATCAACTTTTCAACAAAACTGTAACCTTTAATTGGTGGAACTTTTTAAAAACTAGCTTCATTTGTTTGTTTGTTTGCCCCTGTACATTGCATTCTTACGAATGTCCTAAAGCATGTTTGTATAATTTCGTTATCGTATTTCAGCATAGATTCAGTCAATTGTACCCTTGTGTATTTATGAAGTGAGTGATATTTCGTATTTATAGGTGTATAATGGCCTAATGCTATTGTTGCGGTTTTTCTATTTGATTTGTATGTTAACATTAAGTTGAATCTTCTTCCCTTAGGTGTTGGTTATTGCACGAGGAGTTGTTGCTATCTTGCGTGAGGTATCCCATCATTCTTCTCTCAAACTGATCGACATATGTGAGATTGACAAGATGGTAGTTGAGGTAGTCATATTCTTTAATTGTAATGTTTATTCATAAAATGTATATTTTGGATGCCAACAACATTTTTCATCTCCGCTAAGGGTAGAGGAATGTGGTTGAGGGGTTGCAGGTTGAGAGTGATTAATAACGTTTCAAAGACACTTCTTCCAATTCTAAGTGTCGATAATCGTAAATTAGTATAAAACTAAACTAAATGAGAATCCCACAGGGAGCGGTATGTGTTTCAGATTCAATTGTGAAGTATAGATGTGGTCAAATCAGTCATAGGAATAAAAATTATGGAATAAAGACATCATTCAAATCAAGGGGTGACACGAATGTCAATTGCGGGGTTTTGGTTTTGATTATCAGCTAAAAGCAATCACAAACACTAGGAATTAACAATAATGAAACAGATTCTTAGGATGTGATCGATTATAGAAAAATATAGACATACGGGTAATTGCAACTATTAGTAAATAGCTAGATATTAGTGAGTAGGCTAGGCTATAAGGGAGGTAATTTTCCCTCGAATAATTACCCCGAATCAAGTGATTTCTCTCGAAGATCAACAAGCATGAGAAATGAGAGAAGCCCACACCTTAATCCATCAACTCTTTTGAACTAAATGTGTGGGATTGGGTTTAGGATTTACTCTATCGAGTTAACCCATATCAACCAAATACCCACAAACCATAAATTAAAAACCTTAGTTGTTAAACCTCTTTCTCGAGCTAGCGAATAACACAAACACAGAACTGCATTTGCAACTACAATTCTTAAATTAAACCACAATCAATTATTGAACTCACTTTTAAATAATATTTAAACTAACAATTAGCAATACCCATAAGCTAAATCAGTCCATAATCAAATCATCACACCCCAAGAATTGGGGCTTTAACTAGACATTATAAAAAGGTAAAAACAGTTACCAAATTGATTATCCATCAACTAGGTAAGAGTGATTTCATCTTTACAATGTTCTAATCTGATGAATCTTACAGACCCACTTCCAATTTCTTAAAAGTTAATTTCTTCAATCCTTTAAAGTTAAGGAAAAACTAGAGAAAACTATCTACAGATACTTCAAACTTAATAATAGATTCTAAGATTAAAAGATTAGATCCTAAACTAAGTGTTCGAAAACGTAATTATAGTCGCCGAAAATGTGCTTCGAAGATTAAATCGGTGAAGTAACTCTGGTTCGCTGAACCACTCGGCTATCCACCCTTTGCTCTTCTGCATCGCCTTTTTGCCTTGTGATCCAGCATCCTTGGGTTCTGTAACTCTTAGCAATTTATCATTGAATCACGGATCTACTCGGCTATGCGCTGACTGCTCCTTTTTATCATCGATTTGTTTTCTTTTCTCAAGACTGGCACACTGGAACATTAGGCGTTGGAACTGGCCCTTTGGCGATTCACCAAATGTTCTTGGCGATCACTAGGTTGTCTTTCTTCAATTCTTCATTTTGTTTTGTTCCTTTTTGCATGTTAGTTTCCTTGCTCTGTTCCGCAATCTATGTACCTAAAAATCAAGGATTTCATCAGTTTATGAACAAATTAAGCATGTGAGGACACAAATCTATATAAACAAAGCTCTAAATGAGTCTAAATCTCGGACTCATCAACACACCGAACTTAAACTTTTTCTTGTCCTTAAGTAAAACTAAAGTTCAGCAGTTCAAAACGGATGTCTCAAACAATGCTACAAAAGACTGAATATAAATGCACATAACAAAACTCAATTAGTCATGCAATGATCAATTGTGCACTCAAAATATCAAACGATGATTTCACCATTATCAAAGATGCTCTAGCTCATAATACCCGCTTCAAATGTAATATCAAGCTCAACAAAAGTGCTCAAATGCCCTGACAACATGAATGATTCCATACTGACACACAATGTTTCAACAATTTATAGTTCTGAAATTGCATATGACTCTCACACTCACAAAGATGAACACATGCATGACTTCACCCATAGGTTTGCCCTTATTTTCCAATCAACAATTGTTTCAGCTCACTCAAGATCAAAAAGGTTTTTTCAGGGCTTGTAACGTGGCTGAGTGTAAAGGTATGGTCATTTAGGCTCAATCGCTACTACCCTCATAAAATGTGATATGAACATTATTTTTCTTCCTTCCTTCAGCATTTTACTCATGATCAAAATTAATCCCATTATTCAACTTTCAATGGACAACTGGATACCCCATTTCTTTTGTCACTTTCATAACTTTATTTCACAACGTTTTCATTCTTTTTCTTTCTCTTTTTTTTCTTTCATTTTTTTGTTTGGAGGGGTTTCAGTTTTTTCAAGACCATGGTTCAAAGGGGAATTATTCACATTTCTTAATTTGCCCTCGCTTTTTACCACACCCCAACTTTGGGTTTTGGCCTAAGCTGGCTATTCAAACAAACTACACTTCATGAGACTTAAGGGTGAATAGATAAAGAGGGCTTACAATTGTTCAAGTTTCTTCCAATAAAAGGATAAGGCTCAAAGGGGTTGAAGCAAGGTTCACACATCTCACAAGGTTGGCAACAAAAAGAGGTATATTATCAAATGGTTTCACTCCTCAAAATCATTGCGTAAGATCATTTCAACAGTTTGCATAACTTATTCAACCGGATAAACGGGGCAAATTCAAGGTGTCACCACACACAATGTTCAATGTAAGCTCATCATATAAGGGATTTGCACCAATATCAAACGAGAATCATTCGAGCAAGAGTGCATTGTTCATCACAAAAGACTCCATTCAATAACTGGCTAGTCACAACGAGATGCAAAAGGTCCACATATTATCTATGCAACTTCATTTGGCCTCATTGTAGCTGCCCAGTCATTTTTGTTCGATTAAGAGCACTATTCAAGTCATCGGTATTGATAATAACTGATACTCAAATTTTTATAAGAATAACCACATTCACACCCAACAAGAGGTGGTACAAAATTTTCAAAATTGGGTCAAAAACCAGTTTCATTCATAACAAGGAGCCACAAACCCAAATATCTACAAGATAGAATCAACACACAATTTAAAACACAAAACCCCAATATATACACATAAAATGTACTAAAAAGTGGTAGGTATGGAAATACATTATCCCACCCACAAGAGAAAATCAATTGTCCTCAAATGCAACTAAAAACATAAAAACCATAAAAGAAACATATAGGGAGATAAATAATGGTCCTATCTACTCGGTCGCTCCATCTTTCGGGGCATCAATGCCCGGTGTCACACTCTGATCTTGGCCTTTGGGCCCAGGGTAACATCAGTTGTAACCGCACTCGATCTAGCCATATCGGTGTCTCTCAAAGATGTATCTCAGGTAGTCTAGAACATAGCATCCTCTAAGTTTGCTAGATCATCATAAACATCCTCATCTTGCTCCCCAAGTTGCTCTTTATCCGTCTCCACCTCTGACTCAGCAACAGCCACATCATCCATAGGCACATCTCCGGTGGTAGCCAGAGGCATATCAGAATTGCCCAGAACATCCTAAGCCTCAGATGACTCATAAATAGAAGTGAAATATGTGGTCTTCAGATAGTCCATATCCTTTCTCAAATCTGCAACCTCAGCTTTCAAAGTCGTAACCTCGCAAGTGATTCCCTGTCCTCTCCCACAAGTCTCTACTCTTGCTATGAGAGCATCAATCGATGTCCTGAGGGGTGTCAAAGCGGCTAAGATGGCTCGCTTAATCATCCAAGGCACCTCGGCCTCTAGCCGGGAAGCCCGCACATTGGTAGAATGGGCTAGGTGCCATATATTGAGGAGCATGGTCTAGGTAATCCTGGTAGGCTGGGCGTAGTAGAAGAATCTAGGGCCTGAGAAGGAGTGCTAGCGCATGTACCTGAAGGCCTTGAGGCCAGAGTAGGCAAATATGCCTCTACAGGTATAGACTGAACATCAACATCCTAGGATATATCCACCGGAGCCGCGCTCCTCCTATCCACCTCATCCCCTGTGTACTCGGCCTCTATGCACCAGATATTTATGGATGATGTGGGTGTGACCTCAACGTTCCTCTTCGTGTCACGAGGAACTCCAACCCACTGACATAGATCTTTAATAAGAACTGGGAATGGCAGGGATGTCTGGCGTTGTTTTGCCCTTATGGCTAACTCCTGCTGTATAATCAGTCCCAAGTTGAGTTGTTTCTTGGCGATGATCGATTTGAGACAGGCCGTCTTAGGGTGTTAGAGGATGGAATCATTCTGCGAGGGCATGATAGAACTACTGATGAACCTGAACCAATAGTGAGCTGCTATATTCAAGTCTTTCTTCTCAATTGGGGCTAAGGCCTCAATCCACCTCAGGGTGGTGTTAGAAATGAGGGGAGCAAGCCAGCCCTTTAGGTCATTCAGGGTCTGTGTTTTATCTAAGCACTCTTAATTATGCTCAAACCTTGTAGCTCTGTCAAATGGAGCATTGATATGATCATTGTTGCATCCTATTATCTTCCCTCGAGCAACCACTGACTCTACCGGTCTGAAGGCACTGGCCTTTTTCTTCCCCTGGGGTACTAGGTCACCGTATGCAGTGTAGAACTCACAGACCGAGGTGGGAATGTATGGGCCACGGGGCCTGGTGAATAGGTTAAACCTGTGGTACCGAAGTATGTCCCATACAAGAGGGTACGTGTCCACCACACCATCCGTGGACAACCTCTTCTCTTCAAGAATGGTCCACAGTCCCCTGCCTTTAGAATATAAAGTGGCCAGGGAGGAGGACCCTAAAGAAGCTTGAACCACCATTTGTGCCGAAGCTGGCACTGGATAATCAGCAGGAGGGGTCCACCTTGGGATCCTAGACGGATCTTGACGAACTCCGGCACGGATCTCAGCCCACCTGGTCAGTAGTGGTTGGTCATCCTCAGGCTCTAAGAATGACGCCTGAGAATTGATAAACTCCCCTTCACTATTGGAGTTGTGCTCCAGTCTCTCTGCTAAGGGCACTTTGCCCTTGCCCTTGCCTCTCTTTGGAGGTTCTTTCTTGACTATTTTAGAAGGAGCAGTTGCTCCCTCATTAATAACGAATCCTCGTGCTCGTTTGCGAGGTGGCATTCCACTATCGTCCAAGTTGGTCCTAGCCATATCTGCAAAACACACCAAAAAGAGTTAGAAGTAATCCATGAAAAATGCAGAAAATAGGTTGCAGAAAAACTCACCGAGTCACCTGGGCAAGCAAGATCAGGCTTGCCGAAAGGACTGGCTTGAAAATTTTTCAGAAAAGTAGCAAGTCAGCAATATGCAGGGACCTTCAGTGAATCGCCGACATCACTCGGCGAGCTTAGACTAGCCCGTTGAAATTCACTGTGTGTTTTAGGGGTTAGGGGCGCAGAAAGGGTGATCAAAGGAGACTTTCGGCTAGTTATCGAGTGTATTCGGTGAGCTCAGGCTTCCCGCCGAAAGTTACAGATTCTATACTAGACAAAACACAAAATTAAAGGCAATCAAGGGGGACATCGGTGAACTGCCGAACGGTTCGGTGAGCACGACTTAGCTCACTAAACTGCCCAACGTGCCAAATTTCAGCCCCATTTCCCAAACTCAAGCCCGCAACCCTTGAAAACAAAATCAAAGCATACAATTATGTAATTAAGCTTAGACCCACTAGACCTATGCCACCGGGTACTCAGACTTCCCTCTGTTTGGCCAAAATTGGTCATTTGATGACTTTTGCCCTTAAAATGACACCAAACGCTCCATCATTGGGTAAAGTATGTCATTTAGCACAATTAGGGTTACTCAAAGTTCACCCAACTCGACCCAAATTTTTTTTACAACAACCCAATAATTTATGATAAATTTTAAAGGACAAAACTCGGGAAATCAGTCATTTAAGCAATTTAGGCACGATTTTAAAACTAAAATAGGCAAACTAGCACAACAAATACGATTTCAGCATAGGCCCAACACATATCAACAAGAATTAAACAAATGCATTCTAGTTCAACTAAAAATCAAGAGTTAGGGGTTCGGAAAACGAACCTTTAAGATCAAATATGAGTTTGAAATGCTAGGTGGCAAAGTAATCCAACTCCCAACACGAGATCAAAATGACAAGCAACAAAAATGGGAAAATATAGGAATATCTAGAGTGTGGATGCAAGTGTACAAGGTTAAAATGAGGGAATATCAAAGATTTGAAAGTTTAAACCGTTTGGCCTTTTAAAACCTTTAAGTTCACGACCCTTTCGACAGTATTAGTCGTCCTCACCGAACCACTCGGTGATACGTCGAGTGGTGACTTACCTCACCAAGATTTACTTGACCTCCAATGAATTTAGGGGTCCAAACGGCGGACAAAGTCGGGCTCGCCAACCTGTTCCGGAAGTCGCCGATTTGTCCATCGGTTTGCCGAGTTTTACAGAATCCACTAAATATTTTCTTGAGTCCAATGGCGGTCCAGGTCGGGCTTGCTGAGCTCTTTGGCGATTCACCGACTGGACTGTTGGCTTTCCAACCTGCACAATTTCAACACATTCCACACTTCAATCTCCACAATCAACACCGATTATACAAAAACAAACACAAAGCAATAAATACTTGGATTGCCTCCCAGGAAGTGCCTTAGTTAACATTGTGGCACAACGCAAGTACCCATTCAAACTTCATTTTTGGGGTTTGCCATAGTATCACTAGGTAAACCCCCATGGTGTATTGGGTTTAAATGTGAAGAAATTTAACCTATTGGGGTCTCCAACTGCTTGATAGAGACGAAATGAGAGGTCACCGTCTGGTTAAGAGTCGATACATCATTCTTCATTTCCTTTCAATACTTTATAGGACCCTTCAACCTTGTTGGGAATACGTGAGAGCATAGCATCAGTTCGGCCACCCTCAGAATCTTTAGGCTTTTGACGCTCGTGGGGAGGAACATACCTATCCTTCTCCTCTTCTCTTTCCTTTCAAGTGGAATTATGATCATGCCACTCTCTATCACGGTCTCTCAAGCCCTCATCTCTATTCCAACCTTGGTTTCCACCCGGCCTTGGGTAGTTAGCACGATAACATCCCCCTTGGTTGGCTAGGAAGTTCACTTTATCATTGTACAATGCTTCAAATTTGTCCTCTTCGGTGTTTTCACCACTAACACCGACAACATTAACACTCTTCGGACCAGCACCCATGACGTTCTAGGCCAAGATGTCCAACTGGGTCATCATTTTTGACATGTTCTAGTCTCTCTCTTGATCTTTTTCAATCTTCTCCTTCATCATTTATAAGTAATAGGAGAGACTTCATCTTCGCGGGTGTACCATGCCCGGTTAATCTTTGTCATGCCATCCAGGACTTGGGCTGCTATTACATAAGGTTGTTGCATTAAACCTCTCAGAGAAAGTTGATCAGCCACTCCCCTGTTCACCGAATCAAGACTTATGTAAAAGCATTAGAGTTGTACATTGTCGGGCAATCCATGAGTTGAGCATTGCAACACCATCTTTTTAAACCCTAGTCAAGTCTCATGAATTAGTGCACCCTCCAAATGCTTGAGCTTTGGATGTTATCCCAAAGAGTATTCATCCTTGAAGGGGGGAAAGAATCACACTTGCAATGCGGTAATCAACTTTTCCCACGAAGTGATAGAATCTCTTGGCAACTCAGTACACCACATGCATGCTTCTCCTATTAGAGAAAATAGGAACAACCTCAACCGGAAGATTCTTGAGATATGTTCTTAAAGGAAAACGGTCTGCAAACATCAACAAAATTCCATTATATGCTCACGGAGATCCTCATGAACCAGCCCACCAAACAAACCCTTCAATTATAGGAGCTCCAACATGATGATTGTAATGTGGAAAACAATGTTCCCTTCAGTTTGAGCCAAACGAATGGCAACAACACCACCCATTTTGTTAGGGTTATTGACATTCGGGTCATTGACATTCTTGAGATTTCTGATGTCATCTTGGTGGCCCACTTGGCAACCATTACTACCATTAATGCTCATTTCCTCTGTTTTAACAAGCATTACAAAAACCAAAACTAAAAATAAGTAGAGTCAACTATGACTAAAGAGAACACAATTCAACTACACCAAAGAATTTCAAACAACACCACTCCTTGGTAGCGCCACCATTTTGATTAATAACGTTTCAAAGACACTACTGTCAATTCTAAGTGTCAACGATCGTAAATCAGTATAAACCCCAACTAAATGAGTTGTGGTCAAATCCTACAGTGAGTGGTATGTGTTTCAGATTCAAGTGGGAAGTATAAATGTGGTCAAATCAGCCATAGAAATAGAAATTAGTAAATAAAGACATCATTCAAAACAAGGGGTGACACGTATCTCAAATGGGGAGTTTTGGTTTTGATTATCAGCTAAAAGCAATCACAAACACTAGGAATTAACAATAACGAGACAGATTCTTGGGATGTGATCAATTATAGGCAAATATACATATGGGGAATTTCAACTATTAGTAAATAGCTAGACATAAGTTAGTAGGCTAGGTTATAAGGGAGGTAATTTTCTCTCGAGCAATTACCCCCAATAGAGTGATTTTTCTCGAACATCAATAAGCATGCGAAATAAGAGCATACCACACCTTAATCCATTTACTCTTTCGAGCTAAATGTGTTGGATTGGGTTTAGGATTTACTCTCTCGAGCTAAACCAAGATCAACCTAATACCCACAAACAATCAATCAAAAACCTTAGTTATAAAACCTCTCTCTCGAGCAAGCCAAGAACACAAACATAAAACTGTATTTGCAACTATAATTCATAAATTAAACCCCAATTAATGATTGAACTCACCTTTAAATAGCATTTAACCTAACAATTAGCAATACCCATAACCTAAATCAGCCCATAATCACATGATCACACCACAAGAATTGGAGTTTTAGGTAGGCAATATAAAATGGTAAAAACAGTTACCAAATTGATTATCCATCAATTGGGTAAGAATGATTTCGTCTTTACAATGCTCCAACTTGATGAATATTAAAGATCCACTTCTAATTTCTCAAAAGTGAATTTCTTCAATCCTTCAAAGGTAAGGAAGAACTAGTGAAAACTCTCTCCAAATGCTTCAAACTTAATAATAGATTCTAAGATTAAAATATTAGATCCTAAACTAAATGTTCAAAAACATATTTATAGTCGCCAAAAATGTGTTGTGATGAGTAAATCAGCGAAGTAAGTCAGGCTTGCCGAACCACTTGGCAAGCCGCCCTTTGCTCTTCTCCATCGCCTTTTTGCTTTTCCATCCAGTATCCTTGGGTTCTGTAACTTTAGGCAATTTATCACTACATCGCGGATCTACTTGGCGTCATATTGACTGCTTTTTTTTGTCACCGAGTTGTTGTCTTCCCTCGGGCCTGGCACACTGAAACATTAGGCGATGGAATTGGCCCTTTGGCGATTCACCAAATTCTCTTGGCGATCACCAGGCTTGCCTTTCTTCAATTCTTCAGTTTGTTTTGTTCCTTTTCGTATGTTAGTGTGTTTGCCCTATTCCACAATCCTTGTACCTGAAAATCAAGGATTTCATTAGTTCATGGTAGAAATTAAGCTTTTAAGGATACTAAATCTATATAAAGAAAGCCCTAAATGAGTCCAAATTTTGGACTCATCAGATATCATATGGCTTCACATGCACATAACTGAAGAAATTGTTACTGATTGGTGCCAAATATTCAAAGGTTGAATAAAATATGCATTGAGTACTGCTCCTACGTATCCAAGGTAATGGGACAACTCTCTTTCTCATCCTTAACCAAGATTGTTCTGAATCTTTTTTCTTGATTGATTTGATTTTTTTTAAATGAATGGTATTGTGTGAATAGAAATAGTCGACAGTAAATAAAAGAGTTTTAGGCAAAATGGTTATCTTGATTAATTTTAGTCTGAATTTCTGTTTTTTTTGCCCTATTTGTTCTACATGTGCTTATACTTGTTATGGTAGTATTTTTGTCACGACCCAAGGGTACCCCCTAGACGTAACAAGGCGTAATTGACACCAAAGGGGTCGCATACAAGCCCTTAGCATAATCATACACATAAAGTCATAAGAATAATGCGGAAATTTTAAGACTTTTACAATCAAAGTCAAACTACATTTTTTCATAAAACGAATCCATAAGAATCTAGACGTTGGGACTTAGTCCTTTACATCAATAAAGTCTCAGTATGAAAAGTACAAAAAGGAACTAAGAAATGAGTAATCCTTCCTCAAACATTTGAGGACTCACCACAACTTGGAGATAAGCAATCCAAGTCTTCTTCAAAGAAGGAGAGTGTATATCACCTAGCCGGAACCTATACTTATCCAAAAATGTAGAAGAAGAAGGGTTAGCACAAATATGTACTAACTATGGAAGCATGTACAAAAATCCTTGAAATATAATAAAAGGAACATTTAGTTGAAATCATGCCTTTTTCAACTCTAAAAGTCTTTATGCACATTTAGAGTAATCATAAGGTTAAACCATACCATAAGCCACCTTAGGCTAGCATAGTCATGCATAACTTACCTTAACCTCATCTAAGCCAACAATCATAGACAAGGAAAACATCATGTTCATAGCTCATAATAACGAAATCATTCTTAACATCAACTCATACCATGCATATATTGATTAATACATATTCATGTCATAAGTAAACCACACCATAACCCCTTCATAGGTCTACTTCTGCAATGTACAAGTGAAGTCCCATACTCCCACTCCGACTAAGCAAAGCTTGTTAATAAGTCATAGATATAGCTCATGTTCATATTCATGGTTCATGTTCACACATAATATACATTAACTCATAAAGCATCATGTTATCGAGCACATACCATAATCACTCTCAAAGCTTACTTTTGCAATCCATAAGTGAGGTCCCATACCCCCACTCACACTAAGTAAGACCCCTCAAGTAATCATAGCATATGACTCATGTTTGTGTTCTTAATTCATGTTCTTGTTCATGTAATGTAATGGATCTTGTTCTTGTCATATAGGGAGATATAGCCTTAACCGACATAGACCATGTGATCTACATGGAATCCGGTATCATGAACCAACACCGAAAATAGTAGTTCTACTTGCCTAAGGTAGAACTAATATGTAGGTGGATCCACTAGCTAAGAGACCTATGTGAGCACATAATTATGGGATAGGGAGATTGCTACTAGAAACCCGGACTAACTGAGGTATAAGGTTTCCATCTCTTGTTCCTATTCCTTCGGTGCTAAGCTTAATACCCTTTAGTAAATTATGTTACGTCTTTACTGTACATTAGTGTTCATGGAAGAATGCATAGCACTCAAACCATCATGATATCATGGTAGCTCATGGATTTGTTAAGTGAGAATGTCCTTTTAACCTTAGAATCCTAAATATGTGAATAAACCTTCCACATCATGTTCATAGAGTTTCATGAGACTAGCCTTTCAAGTAAACCAACAACATCATCATAATTATAGACCTTTCATGCATAATCAAGTGTAGGGGCATAGGGGAGAAGGATCTTGCATCATTCCCGCCAATACATAATAGTCATAAGATAATCACAACATAGGTGAATCATAAGTTCCTATACAATCTTCATCAACATACACAAACCCTAGCAATTTACCCCCTTCCAAAGATCTTAAATAATGACTCAAAATTACACCTAAATATACTACAATACACATGAATAAAACAATATTTTATAACTAGATTAACATAGACACAACTCATAGAAATCATCTTGCATCAATACACCTATCATAATTCATGAAATTGGGGTCATGGGGTAGTTCATGGGTTCATGGGGAATTTTACAATAAAAATCACCATTAAACATAAAATAATACATAATATAAGTCAAATAACATAATGAAATCGTTTTTAGGAAGAACCCATGGCTAGAATGAAAACCCTAGTTTTTGAACATTCAACCAATTTCGAAATTAAGAGTTAAAGAGCTTTGTGGAAGGAAAATTTCCACAAATCAAGACTCCCATACCTTAATTGATGTTTTTCCATGAAATTGGAATGAAAATCTTGGAGCTTGAACCCTAATCTTGACCTTCTTCTTTGTTCTTCAATGGAGTCTAAAGAGAGAATATTTTGGGAGGGAAGTTGGTTGAGTTTGAGTTTGTCAGTTATGAGAGTTAAAAGGGTTGTTTAACAGTTAAAAGTACGTTAATATACTTAAAATAACTAATAATAACTGTCCCTACTCTTAATTAATTAAAAATGGAATTTACAAAAACAACCCCCCCTGCCCGAACCCAAATCAGCTTTTGCAGGTGGTGTTCCATGGCCCCCATCTATGGATCGTGGATGGTACCACGGCCCATCTTGAATGGGTGTGGTTTGGTTCAGAGAGGCTGATTTAGGGGATAAGCCTGGGGAGACTAAGTCTCGAACCACACCTCCTAACCACGGAGTGTGGTTCCACCCACGACTCGTGGGTGCCAAAACGTTGTTCATGTTGTTTTTTGACAGCTTTTGGACCTTCCCTTGAATCCTTCTCAAGGACCCTTGGGGGTTCCTAGGGGGTCATGCCTTGACGTTTAGGCACTAAAATATTATTATTACATTAGGGAAGTTATTTTAGGACTCTAACCTTACGTTTTAAATTCATTAGGCTACTAGACTACACGTTAGGCTCTAGCTTAGGTCATCAAATTTCCGGGGTGTTACATTATCTCCCCCTTGGGAACATTCGTCCCCGAATGATGACCAAAACACCAAACTAAGTTAGAAACAATAGACCAGCTTCCCATCATGCATGAAACATCAAAAATGTACAAAAACTAAAAATACACTAATCACATCATGCACAATTTTAAAGGATGAAACTTCAACTCACTTTCGCAACATGGCCAATGCAATACTAGAAAGTAGGAACTCCATCTACTAATCCAATATGCATGAAACTCCTCAATTAACATAAACATGGGAGGAACTCCCTTCTCCAACTCAAGTAAGCTCAACACAACAATATAGAGCCAACATGTCACCTCATCAACACATCATTAAGCATGTTCATCATTTCATCTCATTAAGTCAAAAATGCAATCATCATACTAAAATGCAAATCAACATGAGGAACATATAAATCTTGAAACCTCAATTTATGGTTTAACATGAATTCTCACAAGAACATGCACAATATAAATAAATCATAGAAAACTCATACCACACACATGACTCCCAAAACACTAAACACTTAAGAGGAATTACTTACCTCAAGTTTGAATAGGAGTAGAAGGAAAAAGATGAGGATAACGGGACTTCATATCAGTCTCGGCCCCCCATCTAGAACCCTCAACTAAGTGATTCCTCCATAGAACCTTAACAGAAGCTACTTCTTTATTTCTCAACCTCTTCACGTATCGGCCCAAAATCTCAACCGGTACCTCTTCATAAGAAAGGTTCTCATCGACTCCTAAGCCCTCTAAACGAAGGATGGACATCGGATCACCAATGCACTTCTTGAGCATGGAGACATGAAACACCGGGTGAACCGGATCCAACTCATTTGGCAAGTCCACTTCATATGCAACTTTCCCAACACGCTTCAAGATTTGGTATGGGCCCCATATCATGGTCTAAGATTCCCCTTCTTGCCAAACTTCATCACACCTTTCATAGGTGAGATTTTCAAGTAGACCCAATCACCAACCTCAAATTCAAGATCCCTCCTTCTATCATCGGCATAGGATTTTTGCCGACTTTGGGTTGTTTTCAACCTTTCTCTAATAGATCATACCTTTTCAATGGCATTATAAACTATTTCGGGACCAATTAGAGAAAACTCACCTACTTCAAACCAACCCACCAGAGATCTATACCTCCTACCATATAGTTCTTCAAACAGATCCATGGCAATGCTTGAGTGGTAGCTATTGTTGTGGGCAAATTCGATCAAAGAAAGATGGTCATCCCAATTACCTTTGAAATCAATAACACACGCCCTCAACATGTCCTCTACAGTTTGAATGGTCCGTTCCACTTGACCATCCGTTTGAGGGTGGAAAACGGTACTAAGTTTAACATTGGTACCAAGCCCTTGTTGGAAAGCATTCCAAAAATGTGAAGTAAATTGAGTACGTCGATCCAATATGATAGACAAAGGAATCCCATGCAACTTCACTACCTCCTTCATATACAGCTTGGCATTGTCTTCCGCCGAAAAAGTAACCTTGACGGGAATGAAATGGGCTGATTTCTTCATCCTATCAATGATGACTAAAATAGAATCATGTTGCCTTCGAGTATGAAGTAAGCCCACAATAAAGTCCATATGCACCTTCTACCACTTCCAAGTGGGGAGATTTATATCTTGGAACAAACCTCCCAGCTTTTTGGTATTCGGCCTTGACTTGTTGACAATTTGGACACTTGGCCACAAAGCTCGTTATATCCTTTTTCATTCCATCCGACCAATACATTTCCCGTAGATCACGGTACAATTTGGTGGATCACGGATGAATAAAATATCATGAACCGTGAGGCTCTTTCAAAATTCACTCTCTTAGGCTATTGATGCTTATCGTGACCAACGACACAAACCTACAGTATGAGTGTCTACGATCGTCGATAATATAGAAACCCAACCAAGGGTTGGGGTCGTGTCCCAAGGGAGTGGTAGTAAAAATAGTAGTTAGGCTAGAATTTTGTTCTAGTTAGCTGTAGTTTGAGAAAATATCGAATAAAAACAAAGTAGATTCAAGTGGGTGACACCAAAGTGTCAAATATCAATGGGGTTTGTCACAAGTATAGCTTAAACAACAAAAATAAAGAGAAAATTCAAGTATGGAAGAAATTTCTTAGGGTGTGACCGCAATACAAGTTGAGATAAATTGTTGGGTAGATGCTTTCGATAAGAAATATACAAGATAATAGTGACTAGGCTAAGCTTTAGATGAAAATAAGTTCCCTCTCGGGCAACTTACCCCGTTTCAAATGGGTTCCTCTCGGACACCCACTTGCTGCATGAAGACTAGTCTGTGCCTTACCCCACTCACTCTATCGAGCTGAATGTTAGGATATGGGACTAGGGTTCACCCTCTTGGGCTGAACCTCATGTCAACCCACTCCTTAGGCCATCAGTCTAGTGGTTTTGGTTTCGCGACCTACCTCTCGGGCAAGCCAAAAACACATGGGTGGTTTTGTATCTACAACTACAAACCCATTAAATTAAATCACAACCACTAGGTGAAATCACCATTAAAATACATCTAACCTATCAGCAAGCAAGACCCATCAACAATATCAACACATATTTGCTAAATCACACCCCAAGAATAGGGTTTTTAGCAACACATCAAGAAATAACAAAATACACCTAAAATGATACTAAAATCAAATGGGCAGAAGAAATTAAACCTTGATTTAAGCAAAGGAAGAAGAATGGAGAAGACCCACTTCCAACTTGGGGAAGATGAAATCCTTCTCTCTTCAAGTCTCCCACAAAACCCTCTCCAAACTTAAGAGAAAATATCCCAACAAGTACTATTCTATTCTGGAAATTAAAATAAATGTTTGACTCTTCTAAAATTAATAGTAAGTTTAGTATTTACAAATTTCAGAAAGTAGTGCTGGAAGATCTTTCGGTGAGGTTAGTCGATGTCGTCAAATGACTCGGCAACTCGCCCTTCTTCAGTTTCATCACTGTTTCATGTTTCCCTTCAGCATCTTCATATTATGTACCATTGTGCGGAATAGAACTCCTTCGCGGAAATATTCGGTGAAGCACCGACTACTCCTTTAATCACCCTTTTAACCTTCTTCTTCAGGGCTTTGCGCACTGGAACAATGGGCGGAGTGAATCCATTCGGCGAATCTCCAAGTGTGCTTGGCAAATCGCAAAGTGTGCTTAGCGATGCTCAGGCTTCAGCTTCTTCGTTCTTTTAAGTCTTTTTGTTCCTTCTTGCCCCTAAGTATCCATGCTTTCCATAAAACTTCAAATACCTTAAACTTAAAAGTTTTCATCAGATATTGAGACAAAATAAGCATTCGAGGACACTATTCTTATCAAAATAAAGCCCTAAACCCCGAACTTAAACTTTTGCTTGTCCTCAAGCAAACTGAAGTTCAACCATTCAACAAGGTGTCTTAAATAGTGCTACACAAGACTAAATCATGAACATACACAACATGACTCAAAGTACTTATGCAAAATTCAACTGTGTACTCAAAGATTCAAGTTGTGACACACCACTACCGAAGATTCTCATGCTTGCAATACTTGCTACTTGTGCAAGTTCAAGCTCAACAAAAGTATCTAAATGTCCTCACACAAAGAATGATTCCATATTCACATACAGAGGTTAATCAATTCAAGATCATGAATCAGATGCATAACTCACACTCAAAAAGAGGAACACAATGCATGTTTTTAACCCATAGGTTTGCCTTTATTTTCCAATCGAGTTTCGATTCGACTTACTCAAGATCAAAAAGGTCTTTCTAAGGCTTGTAATGAGAATAAGTGCAAATGTATGGTCATTTAGACTCAGTGACTTTTTTTTTCTCGTGAGATGTGGTATTCTCAAGGCATTCCCTTCTTTTCCTTTATCAATTATTTTTCTAGTTCTTCTAAGTCATATTTTATTCACCCCCATGGATTGCTTGGAAAGAGTTTCACATGCTCACGGGTAGGCCACAAAAGAGGTATATGTCAAATTTGGCTCACACTCTTTAAATGTTGCCTAAGATCATCTCAAGAGCACACCTTACTAAATCAATCAGACTAACAAGGAAAATTCTAGGTTTCTTCATGCGAGGTTCAAAGTAATCTCATCACACAAGGCATCGATACTTAAGTCAAACAAGACTAAGCACTTTCGCTAGTGTGCAACGGTCATTACAAGAGAATCAATTTGAAAAATGGATAATCACAACGAGATGCAAAGAGTTCACATATTGTCTATGCAATTTCATTTGTTCTCGTCGTAGACACACATTCATATTTGTTCGATTGAGAGCACTATTCAAGTCATCGATATTGATCGAAATCGGGACTCAAATTTGCAAGAGAATAACCACTTTAAATCACAAGAGGTTGAAAAAAAATTTGACTAATAATTTTTTTTTGGAAGGGTCAAAATCGTTTTTCAATTTAAAACAAAATGGAGCCACAAGTTCAAACATTTGCACAGGCAGTATAAAAAAATTTCAAGCAAAACAGCCCAAATATGTACGCAAGACAATATTCAAAACAACACACAAAGGTGAGCCTCACCCCACAACTAATAAAAACATTTGTCCTCAAATGCAAATGGAAGTATCTAAAAGTAAAAATAGAGAAAAACAGAGAGCGAGGTGAAGAGGAATCCTGTCTACGTAGTCGCTCCATCTATCGAGGCCTTACTGCCCAGTGTAGTTCTCTGAATATGGGCATCAATTCCCGGAGTAACCTCAGAAGGACCAGCACACGACAATACGATATGATCATGACATATGAGTACCAAATTTTCAAAAACAAATTTGGGGTTTTAGAGACTAACCTTTGATGCCGATCAAATAGCTTTTTGTAATGCTAGGCAGCAAAGAAATCCAACCCCATGCACTAATCACCGATTAAAATACTAATTTAGGGCAAAAATCTAGAAAATAATACCTTCGGTGTGATTTTGGAGAGTTTGAAACGAGGGAAAGTGAGAGATTCAAAAATTTGACCTTCAGCGTTTATATATTTGTTCAGTTCTTGTCCATTCGGCGACGTTAGTCGTAGTCACCGAACCACTCGGCAAAGTGCGAGCAGTCTTTTATCCTGCCCTTTCTTCAAAATCTCTAATTTTTTGGGGGCAAAATTGGCGGTCTGCATCGAGATCGCCGAACAGGTTGGCGATGCGCCGAGCTACTTTACAAGTTAACTGAGTTTTACAGGCTCTGCAATGCATTAGCATTGAGCCCAACAATGGATTCAGTCGAGCTCGCCGACCTATTAGGTGAATCGCTGAATGGACCTGTTGCTCGCCAACTTGAAATTTTCCACACTTATCTCATTTTTAACCAGCCACATTAACAAATCATTATCTATAAAAGTAAAATCCTACATTTATGACCTGGGTTGCCTCCCAAGAAGCACATTATTTAATGTCGTGTCATGACGCAACTCCTCACTGAAGTTCCATTAAAGAGGTTTGCCTCATTTTCATGAGGTCACCCCTCTTTTTGCTCTAGGTAGATGACATGCATACACAAATAAAAAACAAAGAAAAGCAAAACAAAAAGTAAAATTAGTAAAAACTACACTAAAAAGAACAAAACCTCTAGGAGAACTACATCTTCACGTAACACCACTCCTCGGCAGCAGCGCCATTTTAATGCTTATCGTGACCACCAACACTAATCTACAGTACGAGTGTCCACGATCGTCGATAATATAGTAACTCAACCAAGGGTTTGGGTCGTCTCCCAATGGAGTGGTAGTGAAAATAGTAGTTAGGCTAGAATTTTGTTCTAGTTAGCTGTAGTTTGAGAAATTATCGAATAAAAAAAAAGTAAATCCAAGTGGGTGACACCAAAGTGTCAAATATTTTGTCACAAGTATAGCTAAAACAACAAAAATAAAGAGAAAATTCAAGTATGGGAGAAAGTTATTGGGGTTTAACCGCAATACAAGTTGAGTCACTGAGTTTTACAGGCTCTGCAATGCATTAGCATTGATCCCAACGATGGATTCAGCCGAGCTCGCCGACCTATTAGGTGAATCGCTGAATGGACCTGTTGCTCGCCAACTTGAAATTTTCCACACTTATCTCATTTTTAACCAGCCACATTAACACATCATTATCTATAAAAGTAAAATCCTACATTTATGACCTTGGGTTGCCTCCCAAGAAGCACATTATTTAATGTCGTGGCACGACGCAACTCCTCACTGAAGTTCCATTAGTGAGGTTTGCCTTATTTTCATGAGGCCACCCCTCTTTTTGCTCTAGGTAGATGACATGCATACACAAAAAAAAACAAAAAAAAGCAAAACAAAAAGTAAAATTAGTAAAACCTACACTAAAAAGAACAAAATCTCTAGGAGAACTACATTTTCACGTAACACCACTCCTCGGCAGCAGCGCCATTTTGATGCTTATCGTGACCACAAACACTAACCTACAGTACGAGTGTCTACGATCGTCGATAATATAGTAACCCAACCAAGGGTTTGGGTCGTGTCCCAATGGAGTGGTAGTGAAAATAGTAGTTAGGCTAGAATTTTGTTCTAGTTAGCTATAGTTTGAGAAATTATCGAATAAAAAAAAAGTAAATTCAAGTGGGTGACACCAAAGTGTCAAATATCAATAGGGGTTTGTCACAAGTATAGCTAAAGCAACAAAAATAAAGAGAAAATTCAAGTATGGGAGAAAGTTATTGGGGTTTGACCGCAATACAAGTTGAGATAAATCGTTGGGTACATGTTTTCGATGGGAAATTTACAAGATAATAGTGACCAAGCTAAGCTTTAAATGGAAAAAAGTTCCCTCTCGAGCAACTTACCCCGTTTCAAATGAGTTCCTCTCGAACACCCAAATGTCGTATGAAGACCAGCCCACGCCTTAATCAACTCACTCTCTCGAGCTGAATGTTAGGATATGGGACTAGGTTTTATCCTATCGGGCTAAACCTCATGTTGACCCACTCCTTAGGCCATCAGTCTAGTTGTCTTGTTTCACGATCTCCCTCTCGGGCAAGCCGAAAACACATGGGTGGTTTTGTATTTGCAACTACAAACCCATTAAATTAATCCACAACCACTAGGTGAAATCACCATTAAAATACATCTAACCTATCATCAAGCAAGACCCAACAACAATATCAACACATATTTGCTAAATCACACCCCAAGAATGTGGTTTTTAGCCGCACATCAATAAATAACAAAATACACCTAAAATGATACTAAAGTCAAATGGGTATAAGAAATTAAACCTTGATTTAAGCAAAGGAAGAAGAATGGAGAAGACCCACTTCCAACTTTGGGAAGATGAAATCCTTCTCTCTTCAAGTCTCCCACAAAACCCTCTCCAAACATGAGAGAAAAAATCCCAAAAAGTACTATTCTATTGAGGAAATTAAAATAAATGTTTGACTCTTCTAAAATTAATAATAATTTTAATATTTATAGACTTCAGAAAGTAGTGCTGGCGGATCTTTCGGCTAGGTTAGTGATGTCGCTGAATGACTCGGCTACTCGCCCTTCTTCTGTTTGATCGTCGTTTTGTGCTTGCCTTCAGCATCTTCATGTTCTGGACCTTTGGGCGGTATAGTACTGCTTCGCAGAGTTATTCGGCGAAGCGCCGACTGCTCCTTTCATCTCCCTTTTTATCCCTCTTCTTCAAGGCTTCGCACACTGAAACAAAGGGCGGAGTGAATACCCTCGACGAACCACCAAGTGTGCTTGGCGATGCTCAGGCTTCAGCTCCTTCGTTCTTTTCAGTCTTTTTGTTCCTTTTTGGGCCTAAATGTCCATGCTTTCAATAAAACTTGAAACACCTGAAACTTAAAAGTTTTCATCATATATTGAGACAAAATAAGCATTCGAGGACACTATTTTTATCAAAAAAAATCCCTAAATGAGTCCAATTTGTGGACTCATCAGCCATCAATATCCGGCACACAGAATCTAACTTGGTACCTAAGCACCCCATCTCCCCCTTTGGAAAAGACCTCAACGGACTTGTTGAGAACCGATTCTTTCAACTCCATCAATATAGGATCAAGATGTTTCTTAGACTTCACATCAACCACAAATGACATTTCAGAACTATGATGAACCATGAATCCACCCTTGGTGGAATCCACTAGTTGGACACCTAGCCGGGACAATCTATGCACATCCTGTACCAATTACTTCTTCTCATCTTCTACATGAGCCACACTACCCATGGACAATCTACTTAGGGCATCAACAGCCACATTAACTTTTCTGGGGTGGTATAGAAAAATCATGTCATAATCTTTAAAAAGTTCTAACCATTTTTTTTATTGGAGATTCAAGTCTTTTTCGCGAAACACATATTGAAGACTCTTGTGGTCGGTAAACACATCTACCTGCACCCCATAGAAATAGTGTCTCCATATTTTCAAGGCAAATACCACCGCCACCTCATGTAACTTGAGTTGCCTTGAAGCATAGGCAACCACTTTACTGTGTTGCATGAGAACATACCCCAACCCTATCTCGAAGCATTACAATATACTATGAATCCGTCGGTACCCTTCGGCAAGGTCAACTGCGGAGCGGAGGTGAGTCTATCCTTCAAATTTTTGAAGCTTTTCTCACAAGCCTCTGACCACTCAAATTTGGACTTCTTTTGGGTCAAAATCATTAATGGAGTAGCGATGGATGAGAAGCCCTCAACAAATCTCCTATAATACCCGGCCAAACCCAAAAAGCTTCTAATATCGGTGGAAATTAGGGGTCTAGCCCAACTCTTGACCGCATTCGTCTATTTAGAATCAACCTCTATACCCATGTCCGACACAATATGCCCATGAAAAGCAACCAACCTTAGCAAAAATTCACATTTACTAAACGTAGCATATAGTCGGTGGTCTTTAAGGACTTGCAATACTATCCTCAAGTGATCCTTATGTTCACCTTCACTCCCCGTATAAATCAAAATATCATCAATAAAGACAATCATGAACGAATCAAGATATTGTCTAAACACCCTATGCATTAGGTCCATGAATGTCGTCGGGGCATTTCTTAACCCAAAAGACATAACCACAAATTTGTAGTAACCGTACCGGGTTCTAAGGGTTGTCTTAGGAATGTCACATCCTCTTACCCTTAGTTGATGGTAATCCGAATAAAAATCTATTTTGGAGAAAAAGGTAGCCCCTTGGAGTTGATCAAACAAATCGCCAATCCTAGGGAGTGGATACTTATTCTTTATAGTGACCTTGTTCAATTGGTAGTAATCAATACACATCCTAAGGGACCCATCTTTCTTTTTCACAAACAATACCGGCGCACCCCATGGAGATATTCTTGTTTAAATAAAACCCTTATCTAGCAAATCCTTGAGTTGTGCCTTCAATTCCTTCAATTCGGCCGGAGACATCCGATAAAGGGGAATAAATATGGGTCGTGTATCCGACATTGGATCAATGCCAAAGCCTATTCCCCATTCGGGAGGAATACCAAGAAAGTCATCGGGGAAAATTTTCGGATACTCGCTCACTATGGGGACCGACTCCAAAGAAGGAGTCTCGGACTCAACGTCCATAACTCTAACAATGTTATACAACATCCCTTTGAGATCATTTTTCTAGCTTTTAGACATGAAATGAAACGACCTCTAGGTGTAGAGTTTCCCCCTTTCCATTCTAAAGTAGGCTCATTAGGAAATTTAAACTTCGACACCCAGGTTATATAATCAATGGATGCAAAGCAAGCATGCAACCAATCCATCCCCAATATAACATCAAAGTCCAACATATCTAATTCTACAAAATCAACCAATGTGACTTTATGAGACAATGAGATGGGACAACTCATATAAACTCGTTTAGCTATAACTAATTCACCCACCGAGGTAGAAACCAAAAAGTGTTGTTCTAAGACATCGGGGAGTACATCAAATTTCATAGCCACAAAAGGAGTAACAAAAGACAATGTGGAACCGGGGTCTAATAATGCATAAACATCGATGGAAAATATTTGTAAAATACTGGTAACAATGTCTGGGAAACCCTCTTGATCCTTTCGGGATTGGAGGGCATAGAAGCGGTTCTTCTTGGGAGCATCGGAATTTGAACCACTAGGAGGGACTTGCTTACCCTCTCTTCCTTTTACCTTTAGCATGGGACAATCTCTCACCATATAACCACTCTTCCCACAATGAAAGCAACCATCCATTCCAATAAGACACTTGCCCTCATGTTTCCTGCCACACTTGGCACATGTAGGCCTTGTCATGGAATATCCATCACCATTGCCTCCTTGAGGTTTAGGGTTTGGCTTTATACCTCTCTTGACTCTTGGAATGCTATAGAAGCCTTGGTTGGAAAACCTCTTCTTGAACATTGGTTGTGCTGCGGAATCGCCCTTTGAAAAATTCATATCATCAGTCCTAGGCCTCTTCACATATCTATTCATTTCTTGGAGTTTTTCATCCTCCATTTACTTAGCATACACCATAAGACGGGATATATCCACATCTTCATGAAGCATAGGTCAACGAGATTCTTTCCTCAACAAGCTAGACAAACCGATTACAAATCTACTCATCTAATCCCTTGACTCCACCACCATGGATGGAGCATACTTAGACAATTCGGTAAACTTAAGAGAGTATTCTTCCACACCCATACTTCCTTGGCAAAGCCTGATGAATTCCTCCACCTTGGCCTCCCTCTTTTCACAGGGAAAGTACTTATCAAGGAACGCCCTTTTGAATACATCCCAACCTATGGGGCTCGCTCCTTCCGACCTCTTTGCCTTCCATTGAGTGTGCCACACGGGGATCCTCATGAACCAGCCCACCAAACAAACACTTCAATTGTAGGAGCTACAACATGGTGCTTGTAATGTGGAACACAACGTTCCCTTCAGTTGGAGGCAAACAAATGGCAACAACACCACCCATTTGGTTAGGGTCATTGGCATTCGATTCATTGACATTGTTCAGATTTCTGATGTCATCTTGGTGGCCCACTTGGCAACCATTGCTACCATTAACGCTCATTTCCTTTGTTTTAACAAGCAACACAAAAACCAAAACTAAAAATAAGTAGATTCAACTATGACTAAAAAGAACAAAATTCAACTTCACTAAAAGAATTTCAAACAACACCACTCCCCGATAGCGGCGCCATTTTGATTAATAATGTTTCAATGACACTACTTTCAATTCTAAGTCAATGATCGTAAATCAGTATAAAACCCAACTAAATTAGTTGGGGTCGATTCCCGCAGGGAGCGGTACGTGTTTCAAATTCAATTGGAAAGTATAAATATGGTCAAATCAGCCATAGGAATAAAAATTATCTGATAAAGACCTCATTCAAATCAGGGGTTGACACGAATGTCAAATGGGGAGTTTTGGTTTTGAATATCAGCTAAAAGAAATCACAAACACTAGGAATTAACAATAATGAGACGGATTCTTCAGATGTGATAAATTAAAGGAAAATATACATATGGGTAATTGCAACTATTAGTAAATAGCTAGATATAAGTGAGTAGGCTACGCTATAAAGGATGTAATTTTCTCTGGAACAATTACCCCGAATCAAGTGATTTCTCTCGAACATCAACAAGTATGAGAAATAAGAGCAGCCCACACCTTAATCAATTTACTCTTTCGAACTAAATGTGTGGGATTGGGTTTAGGATTTACTCTCTCAAGCTAAACCAAGATCAACTCACTACCCACAAACCATCAACCAAAAACCATAGTTCTAACACCTCTTTCTCTAGCAAGCCAAGAAGACAAACATAAAACTGCATTTGCAACTACAATTCTTAAATTAAACCCCAATTAATGATTGAACTCAATTTTAAATAGCATTTAAACTAACAATTAACAATAACCATAAGCTAAATCAGCCCATAATCACACGATCACACCACAAGAATTGTGGTTTTAGCTAGACATTATATAAAGGTAAAAACAGTTACCAAATTGATTATCCATCAACTGGGTAAGAGTGATTCCGTCTTTACAATGCTCCAATTTTATGAATCTTAAAGACCCACTTCCAATTTCTCAAAAGTGAATTTCTTCAATCCTTCAAAGCTAAGGAAAACTAGAGAAAGCGATCTTCAAATGCTTCTGTAACGATCCTAAAAATTAACTAGTGAATCTACAGCCTAACGTGTGTGCGTTTGTGTTTGTCTTGAGTTTTATGGGGTTTAATATTGTCCCGAGCCATGGTTGAGGTGTTTAGGGCATAGATGTCAAGGTACAACTCCCCAAGGATCACCATAAGGATCCTTGAGGAGGACCCTAAGTCTAAACCCCAAGAACCCAAGGAAACCATCAAGTTGGCCAAAACATTGTGACCAACAGATTGGGTTCACGCCCCGTAGGTCAATCCATGCCCTGTGGATGGCCTCCATAGGTCAAGAGGCCTAAATCCAACATGTATCCCAAGACCACGGACCACCAGCATGGTCCTCTAATGGACTCACGGTCCGTGAGTCCAGGGCGTGAATGGGAACTATTTTTTTGGTGCAGTCTCGGCCAAGCTAAGGGTGAGTTTGTAAATTCACCCCAAGTCCTAATTAATATATGGACAATTATTTTAATTGTTTTAAGGTATTTTAATAGTAATAAAACATTAAAATGGTATTTTAGATTTCATTATTAACTTTTCCCCAAATCAAAAACATTCCCTCCTAAAAAGTTCTCTCTAGAAACACCATTGGATCAAGGTCAAGTTCAAGCTATGGTTTGGGAATTTCAAGGTGTTTATTCTTCCATTTCGTGGGATTCTTTAATTATAAGGTATGGTTATCCTTCATCTAGGGTTAGCTTTCACCCTAGAGTCAATTTCAAAGAACTTTTCAAGGTTTTCAAGTTACACAAAAACCCTAAGTTTCACTCAATCTAATGGGTTCTTGCATCAAACATTTTCAAATGATAAACTATGATTAAATTGATGATTTAAGATAAAAAATTCTATGAACCCATGATTTCTCTCAATTCTTAAATTGTGACTTATAAAGTGGGTTTGATGAGTATGAATGAATGATAATGGATTTAGGTGTAGATTGATTTATATTATTGTAGCATTTTCTAGGTCTAATTATGGTGAATTATTGGTGAATTGAGTATTTGTGATCATAGCCTTGAAAGGGCAAGTTTGACCTAATTGCTTGTTGAAGTAGAATTGTACTTGAATTATTGATCCACTTAAACGGTGGAGGTGTTTACCTACTATGTACATTGTGATCATGTCCTTGAATGTTGTAATTGTGAATGTATAAAGTGAATAATATACATGTGATTTCAATGATGGAATGATGATCTTGTATAGAATGTGAACATGTTGTGATTGATAGTATATTCTCTCTTAACACTCGTGAATGAAGATGATGGAATGTGAAGTGTTTTATAATGATGAATGTGATATATTGAATTGGTAGGCTAATGCATCCTTTTCTTGTATTGATGAATGTGATCATGAATGAACTATCTTCAATTGGTAAGCTTAGGTGCCCTCTTCTTGTTTAATGAAAACTATATTGGATTTGATCTCTTGACTTGGTAGGCTTAGGCATTCTACTCTTGAATGATGAATGTATCTTGACTTAATGTCTTAGATTGGTAGACCTATTCTTGGTAGCATTTCATAAATGAATGAATGAATGTCTAGAATCGGTAGACCTAATGTTGGTAGCCTTTCTATAAATGTCTAATGAAGTATTATAGGCTAAACCTTGGATTGATAGACTTAATGCTACTGGCCTTTAATGAGGAGTCTAGGTTCTAATGTTAATGTAACACTTTGGGTTAGTAGACCTAATGTTGGTGGCGTTTCCTTGTGTGTGTGTTAATCCTTGAAGCAGTAGAGCTAATGGTAGTGGCCTCCTTCTTGTGTTAAATGATGGACTAAGTGATGGTAGACCTAAAGGTTGTAGCTCTCTCTAAGAAAGTCAAGAGCTATCCTTAAAGTACCTTATAACGGTAGGCCTATTGGTGGTGGCCGTTTCTTGGGATAGTACTTTGGGATGGTAGGCCTAATGTTGGTGGCCCTCTCTAGTGCACTAATGCAATGAAACTACTCTATGGGAATGTAGGCTAAGCACTTAGCGGATATGGTTAGATGGAGTTTCTCACAATGTTGGGTCGTATCTCAATAAACATCTTTCATAACACATAATTTTGTTCCCACATAGGTCCTAGCTAATGGATCCACCTAAGCTAGATGAACCGGTTTTCCTTCGGCAAATAGATCTACCCTTACGATGTGGGATAGTACATCTGATTCCATGTCTAGCTTGCATGGTCTATGTCAGTTAAACGCTTATTCCCATCATGTGAGATGTGCACTTTAGTTACTTGATAGGTACTACAAAGTGTAGGTAGTATTATGGGATACTATCTATACATTGCACGAGTAGGCTTTGAAGGGCCTATAGTGAGTTCTCTAAGTCTTAATGACTATTGTTTGAAAGTCCTCTAAATGATGTTGTTGAGTGATGTTGACTCTTATATGCTTAAATGTAAAGATGCATGCTATACTTAAATTTTATTATGAGTTACTTCCTTGTCATGACTTATTGTATACGAATGTGCCTTGTCTATGGTGATTTCAAAGGAGTACTTAGTATGAGTAATAGTATGGAATGCTACTTGTACATTGCATAAGTATGACTTAGAGTTGTCTTAGATGATGGTCTTAATGAGATGATGTGATTCATGTGATGTTTTTGTGTCTTACATGCTCTATTGTGTAAAGGTTAGAAGGATGAATGGTAAGTTCACTTTTGGTGACCTTGAGGTACCTTAGTGTGGGTGGTGGTATGGGATGCTATCCATACTGATAACAGCAAGGTTAAAAGGAGATCACAAATAGAGAATTGAATATTGGAATGCGGAAGCACAAGAAAAGAAACAACAAAACTAACTAAAGATATGGGAAATTCGAAGGAAAGATCCACGAATTTCCAAGTATTAGATG
>JAJOOH010016873.1:0-49855 GCA_029582605.1 Solanum gracilifrons
GAAGTATCCGCTAAAGTACGATGCTAGTAGTGACAGGAGAACATGATAAACATATAATCTAGTTCATAATAATCTAATATGAATTTAATCGATTATGAATATGATAAGAAGGAATAATTGAAAATAAAAAACTTGCATAACAACGAACATGACTACGTACATGCATGATGAAATGATAAAAAACTATGAAACCTTAATCTTATATATACTTAAAGATATAGAAATAATCGAATTAAGAAGAATAATATGGGAAAAATATTTAATGATAATGAATTAGAAGATATACTAAATCAACAATGGTATGAGATAAACCTACACGATCTATACTTAGATAACGAAAGAATAGAATGATATGATTTAGAAATAAATTCAGATTAAAATGAACTAGGAATATTTACAATATTGGATAGAATCTATAGAAAATATAAAACTATTAAAACAATTAATGGAGGAAAATTTATATATGTACCTAAGAACCCAAGATATGTTATATCTAGAATATATCATAAATAATATTAAAGAAATATTCAGATTAAAACAGCTATCGAAAGAATACTACAATAAATATTATTACATTTTACCATGAATTCCGCAAGATTAAGACACTTAACAAAAGAATATTATAATAAAATATTTAAAATAAAATACTCACCTACCACACTACCACTTCCATGAATTCCTCAACTACCAGTTCCGCACCGAAAAATGGTATGCTTAGTGGAGGTTTTGAAAACCTCTTGATTCTTACCTTTGAATGCCTCTCGATTTGTTCCTATACTGATTCAAATCTCTAAGCTTCTAAGCTTCCATTATCACAGTGATAACCCAAGAAATCACAAGCGCATATATTTGGTTGAGACAGAGATCACCATCAGAGAGTATCTAGGTTAATTAGTGATTTTATAATAAATATTAGTGGCAGTTAGTTACTTTCAACTATTCTGCTTTAGTGATTATTTTTTTAATTATAAAAATGTTGAGCAGAGGTGCAAGGCTCGAATAACTTGAATCGACAATGTCAATTTAAATAGATATCTCATTGGTGGAACATGAATATGAGAAGATTGACATGATCTAACATCTTCTTATGTATTATACATGATAATTAATTCAAGTATTTGCTTCCTTTTATTTTTTTTTGTCTCCGTGACCATCATCTAAAATGAACAAGTTCTGTGTTTGTCATTTAAAATAGAGATCCTTCTCTTTCTCATGGGGTGGGTATATTGTTTCCGGCCAGGTAAATTTTAATCAAAAAATATTTTCATTTCACCCAATAAGAAAAAATGACACGTAATAATTAATTTTGTAAAAAATAAATATAGAGGGAAATTTTAGTTTCAAGGGTATAAGTAGGTTGAAAAGATGAATGAAGGGTATTTTAAAACCTTTTCCTTTAGTTCAGCATATTTCTAATCCACATCGCCAGAAACATTTTTCCATAGTTGGGAACTTTAATGTTGGGTAGAGAATTCGCTCCACCCATGGCTAAACCTTTTATTTGAGAGAATAAGAAAATGTGATGTTTTATCTCAATTTAGAGAGTGTACTTATAATGATAATGTCACGCCCCGAGCATACACCATGGACGCATGGCCGGCACTCGAGAACCATTGTTGATCCCCAAGCGATTTGTTGGCCTGGCTGACTACTTAGTTGAACACTAACTCAAGCAGATTTAAGCAATAATACGGAATTTAAAATTTAAAGTCTCAAAACTTCTTAAGATTCAAACAATCTCAAAATAGTATACACAAAAATTATCTAAAAGTACTCTGAAAACAATAATAGTTTCTAAAATATTTCAAAGGAAATACTGAAAGAAACTCAACACTAGCTATCTATGAAGCCTCTATAGTTCAACATGGATGTCAGGAGAATACCCATGACACGTCAAAACTACAAAACTAAAACACAAGAGTGGAGTCTTCCGAAATACAAGGAAGGCTCACCAAACTAGGAAGAAGTGCAAAGTGATCTCAACGGAGCGTATATTGATGATCCTAATAAATTGTATCTAAATTATGAAAATATGCAGGTCGAATGAGATTGGTACATTGAATGTGAGAATATGTAATATATATGAGGAAAATAAATAATTGAACTGAAGAAGTAGAAGCAAAATACTCAACTACATGTAAAGCATAAGTAGAGATAAAATCATTTCAATGCTTTACAAATAAATATGCTAAATCAATGAACTATACTCATATAAAATTTGATAATGAAATACTCTTTATTAATCTCACTAACAACCATCTCTATAAGCTTTGTGATGATACATCACGTCACCCACGCTGTCAGAACTATCCTATTATTTGTCAAGGTATAGAACATACCAAACTCATGGATCCATCTAATAGGACTTCTCAAAGAGAGTAAGGAGTCACCCGTATGTCGGTATGATACTATCCCACACTAGCTACGTGGCTTACGAGAAATGTGAGTTGTCTGAGCTCTTACCCATATCGGTGCTCAATACTACTCTCAAAATATATAACTTAATGCTTAAGTAAAAATACTCTCTCTGGATTGAGAAAAGTTTTGAAAAGGGCCTCTTTAAGAGGTAACTACTCTATACTCAATTTCTTGTAAACTCTGAAAACTCTTTATACCATTCTGAAAAATAGTACTCTCCTTTTAACATAAAATGAAACATTTGGGAATCCTTTCGTTCCCTTAACTATTCTCAAAATAGAATTTTAAAATTTAACTTGCTCTTGAACTCTTTGTTACCTCTCAAAAATTAATTCAAGAAAGAATGCTCGTTTTAACGATTCTCCATAAAAACACAGAAATTAGGGTTCATGTGGGATTGTCAAAATGAATAGTAACTCAATAATCTCCAAGGATAATATAGTGCAACATATAATCAATAGTTTAGAATTCATAAACTCTAACTCGACTCATATTATAGATTCTCGAAACAATGGGTATAACCCTAGATTTCACTTTTAGGTGATAGAATTTAGATGTAGGATGTGAGAACGAACTCATTCCATCACTATAAATAACCTTACATACCTAGGAGAACAAAGTTCTTGACGAAACTCGGATATTGGCTTGAAAACCCTAGATTACTCCTCTCGGATCCTTACTCTAAGACAAAGGAAGTGTATAATGAATGTAATGAGGTTGATTAAGACTGCCTAAGCCCTTAATGAGGTGAAAAGACATCGAGGTTTAGGTTTAGAAGGATGTGGGAAAAGAACAAAACACCCTTAATTAAAAATTGTCGGAGGGTTCTACTGTTTCGACCTACGGACCTTATGAATTTCTGCGTCCTATACTGGTCATCCATAGGAAAAACATTAGAAACCTAAAATTCCTCCAACTTCCTATGAGATCTTTCTACGGCCTGTTATAGTCCATAGACCCATTCCGTAGAGCTTAACTTTAAGTCCAAAATTTTACTAAGTCCCTATCACTCCTACAGTTCCCTTCTACGAACCATAGATCCTCTCATAGGTCAAAAGTATTTAACAACTTTTTCTTTCTAATTCTGGAACCATTCTACAAGCACCTTATACGGCCATAGAAGTTTTTACGACTCCTCATGCCAATCCATAGAACACATTATTGGGACTTGACATAATGGAAAAGTATAACTTGGTTTCTATGGCTCCCTTACTACGGCCCGTAGAACTTCTTACGGTCCATAGGTGGATTCCGTAGAACCATTCTCAGCAAAATTTGCTATAACTTTTATTCCTTCTAAGTTCCAAGATGTTACCATATGTAAATCTTGGAACATTCTTCTTCAATGAGATCAAACCAAGAAACAAAGGGGTGGGGAAAGGTCTGTAAACCCAAAATAATGCATAAATACACACAAAACTCATGAACTAAACATGCTAAACAAATGGTTCTTTTAGAAGAGTTAGTAACTTGGATTGGAACTCAATTTGGGGAAAAGAACTGAGGGTATCTAGCTTTTTTATCCTCTTGCCAAGTTACCTCATCAATATACTTGTTTCTCCATAAAACTTTGGTTGATGCAACCTCTTTGGTTCTCGACTTGCGATCAATCAACATAAATACTAGTGCTTAAGAAACTTTAATAATTATACTTAAATAAGTGATTGCCATCTTTGTTTTATCTTGATGAAATTAATAGATCTGTCTATCTACTAGAATAGGGAGGAAAAATTAGAGCAGAAGAAAAATTCATAGTACTGATTCCACTGATAGGGAATTGAGGTATTATTGATTGATTGTGTAAATAAGTATTAAAAAGAGATCCAAGGATGATATTTTCTTGGAACATCTTACTTCTTTTATGATTATGTTACAACACTCTTTGTGACATCCTTGTAACCATAGGACTCCAGTCCTTTCAATGGTTTCTTAGAGATCGATCCACTATATTCACTTACTCAGGAAACCTTCCAGTATGAGAAAATCAAATGGCAAAAAAAAATTCATTTTAAATTCTAATTATTTTTTTGACTTTCTTTCTTCTTCACTCTATTTTCTTATCGGTCTCTCTTCCTATGTTCTCATTTTTATCAATAAAATTATTCCTATAAAGGAGTTAACCTACTCGTGTTCAATGACAGTGATAACATTGCGGCACTAGGTTCAGTTGAACCTAATACTTTAAGTACAAGAAGTGATATGTGTAAAATTTTACTTAAAATGCAATAAATAATAGGTATGAACCCATAACTTTAGAAATATAATGGGCTCAATGCTAAGAGTTTTATTGAACTCATAGAACATAAATCCTGAATCCATCTTTGCTCATGTTGGCATGGAAATCGGCTAATAAACTATGGCTAGAACGACCACTAGATTGAGAAATTTCAAATTTCAGTCCCTAGCAAAATAGATCAGCGGAAGCATCTCATCTGGTCTATATTACATTTAGTCCACAATACTTTACCAAAACAAGGAATTGATGGATAAGAAAGAAAACAATATTCCCTAGTTGTAGATATTCATATCCTTTTTTTTAACAAGTAGGTACATAGACATACCTATTGATTTCATCAATAAAAAATAGAGGTGACACTCACTTATTTAAATATAATTGTTAAAGCTTCGAGCCTTAGCATTTCTGTTGACTGATCCATTAATTGGATGAGAAACGTCACTGAAGGGGGAAAATATCTTGAGTGATTTCATAGTATTTTATGTTTCTATGTTGTAATAAGTTTTGCTCCCAAATTTTATTTCTAGGCTTCAATTTTCCTAATTTGCCAAAATCTAGTTTAGAAAAGCAGTAAGGTTTTGCATGTCTTGTACCCCCAAAACAATGTTAATGCTCTACATATTTAAAGCCCACAAAGGCCCAAATCAAGGAAACAGAAAAGTGAAAGAAAGAAGGATCTAAAAAGAATTGTAGAAAGAATCAATACACGAATCTTAAACTGCTATTCAAAGCAAAATGAGAATAAAAAATGGGTAGACCATTCAAAAAATTTTATAGGTTTCCTTCTGATTCATTTCTTTGCTTACACCCGTAGATCCGACTTGACATATACGTTTGATATATAAAGGGTTGATTGGCCAGGTGATGCAGAATAATGTGATAGAAATGATAGAACTACATCACATTTTCTAAATTCTTCATTTTGCTTATTTGGTTGAAAATAATAAGAAGTTCAGTCATTTATGGAAACTAAAGCCTACATTTTCCTAATATGAGAACAAACATTCAGAATGACAAGAACTTTTCTAAATAAAAAGAATATTTTTGAATTCTTTTTCTCATGGTATGATGATGCAAATTTTACTCTACATACGGTATATAATTGACTAACTTTCTAATTATTTTTCACCAAATCATTCAAAAGTGGAGATCTAGAAAATGTGATCTAGTTTTGTCGTCATATTATTCTCCAACACTTGACTGTCCCTTATATATCCCCTAACTATATGAGAAACCTCTATCCGAGTGTAAACAAAGAAACAAAATCAAAAGGAGAACTAAACTTATTTAAATGGTCTAACTGATTTTCTTATCAATTTTCTTTTAATGGCAGAGCAAGATTTAGGTATTGATACATTCTACCATTCTTTTAGTTTCTTCTTGCTTTCACATTTCTGTTTTCCTGATTTGTGTCTTGTGGATTTTAAAATTCTAGAGTATTAACAGTGTTTTGGAGGTGCATCACATGCAATACTTTATTTCTCTTCTAAAATACCTTTGGACAATTTTGAAAAATTGAAATATGAAAAAGAAACTTTGGGTACAATAAATTGATCAATAAATATAAATGCTATGGCTCAAGAAAATTTTAAAATCATACTTAAATTAAGTAATTTTCCTCATCTTTTCATCAAAATGAAAACAATAGACATATTTATATACTTGTTGAATAATAAATATCTACTGCTATGGAGTATTGTTTTCTTCTTCTTTCCTTCAGTTTCTTGATTTGGTGTAGAATTAAGGATAAAATATGATATATACCAGATGAATACTTTAGCTAATCCATTTTGCTGAGAACCGTAATTTGAAATTTAAATCTAGTGATCATTCTAGACATAGTTTATCAGTTGAATTCCACGCCAACACGAGCAAAGGCGGATTTAGGATGAAAGTTCAATGGGGTCAATATTTTTGTTAGGTGTCTCATGATATATTTGGAGAGGGCAAGATACTTCAGCACATAGCTAGGAGATTAGTTTTTTTCTTTTAGTCATTATCGTAATAACTAGTTATAGTTGTTCTTATATTCAAGGCATGTTAGCAGTCTTTTAGTAGTCCATGTTCTTTTTCTGTTATATTTCTCCTCCATTTATTTATTTAGCTTGATGTTCAATATAGTGTTGTCTTCTTATTAAATTCATCTCATAGTTTCAGTTATAATAACATAAGTATCCAAGCCCTACTTCTTACAGGATATGTGAGAGACTTGTGAGGTTATTTTCTGAGTGTTTTTATCAAAATCTGTTTCTATAGAACACCATTAAAACAATGGAGAATGTTGGCATTTTTTTTGCTATAGCTCAACCAATTTTCGACGGAGAAACTATCAAAGTATGTGCAGTGAAAATGGAAGCCTCTTGTAATAACCTTCATGTCATTTATGTGTTTATACCTCCTATTCGTCATTTAGAGCTTTCCTGTAGTGAGCCAAAGTCATTTATGACTTGTTGGGACTAACAGTTCAGTCACCTGGTCCTTCATTTGGTTTTTATGTGAGTTTAAGTGTTTTGGGAGCTTTTGAACCTTGAATGATATCAACAGTTCAAGAAGATGACGTCAAAATCCAATTCTAACAATTTCATCAACTCAAGAAGGGTCATTTTAGGCTAGTACAATAGCTAGCACAACTCCTGAGGCTTTCAGTGTGTGTCTGTGTGATTAGGCATTTTAGCTTTCAAGTTGACGCATAAGTTTGAATTTAGTCAACATTGTGAGTAAACAAGCTAGGATGAGAATTACGTCAGCACAGTTAGCTCCGTAATGTTGAGTTTGGTCAAGAACAACCCTTCGTTTAGGTCACAAGGCTTCCAGGCTAATTCTGAGGCCCTTTGTGAAATTCGGCTTTAAATGAAAATTGGGTGCAGAACCCACTTTTCATCAAAATGACCTTGGATGGGAATTTCTATGGAACCGTTGAGTCCAGAAAGACATTTCCAATGGGGTAGCTATCTTGTTGAGGCTTAGAGGCTAGTGGCTAGTAGGTATTTGTCTTATTTTTCATATGTGCGTGATGTGAGTAGGGAGGTTCCTCAAGTTTAGTCCATTCTTACTACTCGTCATTTTGTAGATGTGTTTCTTACCGACCTACCTGGCCTACCCTCGAAGTGTGATATTGACTTTGTTATCGAGCTTGAGCCAGATAATCTACCTATTTCTATTCCACCATATTGGATTGCCCTTGTAGAGCTTAGGGAGCTGAGTGTTAAGCTTTAGGACCTCTGGGTAAGGGATTCATCAGGCCTAGTGTGTGTAAGGGATTCATAAGGCCTAGTGTGTCTCTTTGGGGGGTCCCTTGTTATATCTGTGAAGATGAAAGATGGTACGATGTGTATTGATTATAGGTAGTTAAATAAGGTGACGATGAAGAACCGTTACCCCATGGGTAGGATAGATGATCTATTCGTCCAGTTTCAGGGTATCATAGTGTTTTTCGAAGATTGATTTGAGATATGGTTACCATCATCTAAGGATTAGGGCAGCAAACATCCTTAAGACTGCATTTAGGACTATGTCCACTATGAGTTCCTAGTGATGTCTTTTGGGTTGACTAATACCCCTGCCGCCTCTATGGACTTGATGAAGTGGTAGTTCAATCCATATCTTAATTTTCTCATCATTGTGTTCATAGATGATATTTTAGTATACTAACGGAGTAAGGGTGATTATGAGCAACATTTCAGGATTCTGCTCCAAACTTTGAGAGATCAACGTCTTTATGCCAACTTCTCAAAGTGTGAGTTTTTTCTTTGAGTCTGTAGCATTCTTGGGCTAAGTGGTGTCCAAGGATGGAATCATGGTAATTTCAGTGATTATTGAGCCTATTCGTGATTGGGCTTGGCCAACTTCAGTTATTGAGGTTCGGAGCTTCGTCGGTTTAGAAGGCTACTACAGACGGTTTTTGGAGGACTTCTCCACAAGTCCAGCACCTTTAACTCGGTTGACTCGTCTTGATGCACCTTTCAAGTGATCTGAGGAGTGTGAGCTGAGCTTTTGGAAGATCAAGGAATTGCTGACTATTTCACTTATATTGACTTTTCCGGTTTAGGATGGGGGCTTCATAGTTTATTCTGATGCAACCATCATTTTTTTAGATTGTGTATTCATTCAGTGGGGCCGGGTTATTGCTTATGAATCAACACAGCTTAGGATACATGAGCGCAACTACCCCACTCATGACTTGGAGTCGGCAACATTACTTTTTGCGCTTGAGATCTGGAGGCACTACTTGTATAGAGTCCGTTTTGAGATCTACACTGATCATAGGAGTCTTCAGTACATCATAAGCTAGAGGTATCTTAATTGAAGGGAGTGTCGCTGGATTGAGCTTTTAAAAGGACTATGACCTATCTATTTTCTACCATCCGAGCTACGCAAATATGGTGGGGGACACTGTGAGTCAAAATTAAGTGAGTATGGGTTGTCTACCCTTCTTATCTACTATGGAGCGACCTTTAGCTTTGGACATTCAATCCTTAGCTAAGACAATGGTAAAGTTGGATGTCTTAGATTCTAGGTATGTCTTAGCCTATATGGGAGTTCAGTTCTCTCTACTTTATCAGATCCATAGCTGATAGTTTGCCCTAGTTTAAGATGGGGTTTTGAGGTTTGCGAGCTGTATTTGTGTCCCGAGAGTTAGGGTAGTGATTTAATTGATACTTCATGAGACCCATGATTCTAGATATTCTATTAACCATGGCACTGCGAAGATATATCATTACTTTAGGCAGGATTACTGGTGGGCCGATATGAGGAGATATATTGTAGAGTATATGTCCCATTGCTTAAGTGGTCATCAGGTGAAGGCCAAGCATGCGAGACCCGGTGGTGATTTTCAAAGATTACCTATTTCGAAGTGGAAGTGTGATCGCATCATTATAAACTTTGTGGTAGGTTTTCCTCAGACGTTTAGAAGTATTGACAACATTTGGGGTCATCGTATGTCGATTGAACTAATCAACACACTTCCTCCATGTCTTGTCTTCATTCAATGCCGATAGGTTGGTCTGTATCTACATTCGTGAGGTGGTTTATCTTCATGGTGTGTCTATCTCCATTATATCAAATTGGGGTCCTCATTGTACGTTTAGCTTTTGGTGGACTTTTCAAGATGAGTTGTGCACCCATGTTAATCTTAGCACTGTTTTCACCAATAGACTGATGGTTATCGAGCGTACTATTAAGGTTCTTGAGGACATGTTACGCGTTTGTGCTTTTGAGTTTGGAGGTTAGTGGGACCAGTTCTTGCCTTTGGCGTAGTTTGCGTACAACAAAAGCTACCATTCTAGCATCAAGATGGCCTAGTTTGAGGCCTTATATGGTAGGCGTTGTCGCTCTCCAGTTGGTTGGTTTGAGATCTATAGAGCCTAGAGCACGTGGCATAGACATAATTCAGAAGGCCTTGGAGTAGGTGTGGGTGATTCAAGACAGACTTTGGACAACTCAAAGTAGGTACAAGAGTTATGATGATCGTAGGCGGTGGCCTTTTAGGTATTCAGTTGGTGATAGAATTTTCCTCCTTGTGTCTCTTATGAAATGTGTGATGAGATTTGGGAGGTGGGGCAAGCTTAGCCCCCGATATATTAAGCCTTTTGAGATACTTCAGATAGTTGGAGAGGTTGCTAGTGAATTAGCTTTGTCTATGATGTTCTCAACTATCCATCAGTCTTTCATGTTTTGTTGTTGCATGGGTATGTTCCTGATGAGTCACATGTGTTTCAGTATGATGAGGTCGATTTAGATGATCGTTTGACCTTCATAGATGAGCATGTCGCCATTCTTGGTAGTGATGTATGGTAGTTGCGCTCAAGACCCATTCCTTTGGTTAAAGTCCAGTGGAAGCATCATCAGGTTAAGGAGGCTACATTGGAGATCGAGCATGATATGCGAGAGAAATTTCCTTGCTTGTTTGAGCCTTTATGTACTTCTTTATTGTTACTTTTGCAAACGAAAGTCCTTTTAAGGAGTGGATATTGTAATGACCTTCAGGTAATTTCTGTGTTTATGCTTCCTATTCATCGTTTAGAGCTTTTCTATAGCGACCCCAACTCATTTATGACTTGGTAGGACAATCAATTTGATCAATTGGTCGTTCGTTTGATTTTGATGTGACTTTTTTTGTTTTAGGAGCGGTTGAACCTCGAATGGTCACTTTTAATCAGCAGTTCGGGAAGATGACCTCAGAATCAAATTTTGACAATTCCATAAGGGTCATCTTATGCTAGTAGCATAGTCGGTATGACTCCCAAATCTTTCTGTGTGAGTCTGTGTAATTAGGCATTTTGACTTTTAAGTTAAATTCTAAGTTTCACTTAGTTAACATGCTGAGTAAATGAGCTCGGATAAGAATTACGTCAGCACAGTTAGCTCTAGAATGTAGAGTTTTTCCTAGAATAACCATTCGTTCAGGTCCCAAACGAGACTCAGGCACCCTGTCAATGTTTTGTGGCCTTAGCACCTTTTGCTGTCAATTGAGGCACACCCGTGTTCGCTCTCCTATAGCCATGTTCGCGGACAACTTCTTGCACACACATTCTCCCCGCTTTTGCGGACAGTACTTGGCATGAACGGCCGCCCTGTGTTCGCGTCGATCAGCCGTCAGGCCTATTTAAGGTTGGTCGCGACCAGTATGAGGAATAAAATTAGAATTGCAATTTCTCCCTTATTTTAACTCCAATTTTTGTGATTCGAAGTGCCACACACTAGTAGTTTTCGGGACTATATGGTGGAGAAGTTAAATTGTCTCAGTAGCACTCATTTCCTTTTTTAATTTGAGTTTTGTTGTGTTAGCTGATTTTTTATCCTTGAATTCTGTTCTATTTTGGGATATGAGTTCAAGGCATATATTAGGACCTTTTGACAGAGTAAATTCTGGAATTTCCGGCATGAATCCCACAATTCCCATTTGACTTAAAAAATTGGTCCATCTTCGTTTTGGGTGATTTAGTGTCTAAATGATCGTATTGATGTTTTAATCCTATTTTTGATAGTGTGGCAGTGTTCAACGGTCGTTCGAAAGGGAAAAGCTCTAGTCTTGTGATTTAGAGCACGTGAGATCGGCCTACTGGTAGACTACTATTTCGTTTCTATTTATATTGAGCATAAATATGTGAATTCATGATTATGAGTGTGAATTGGGGGCGGGACCTAGTTATTTCTACTTTTGTTCTTTGAAACCATGATCTAGGGTTGATTAATACTGTTTCGATGGTAGTATCATGCTGGTAGAGAGTAGTATGTGTGTTGTAGCATTTTATGTGACTTACTTTTTTGGTTACATATTTTTGGAGCATGTTTTGGCCTTAGTCTAGGATAGACTAATGTTGCCTTAAACGCATGCACTTTGTGACTATGGTATGTCTCCGACGTCGTTTCAGATAGACTAGATCCTTGTAGATTGGAATAGCAGACTTGAGTTTGATAGTATGAGCATTAGTTTAGGCATTAGCTCTGCTTGTTTGTTAAATAATGGATTCAAGTTATTATTTGAAGATAAAGTGTGTCTGATCAAAGACTCTAGTGGTCAGAAAATATTCTGAATTAAAATCCTGGGAAAAAGATTTTCCTTGAATCCATTTGAGAAGGAACAAATAGGTTTCTAAGTCATTCTACAATTGCGAAAATGTTGCACAAGAGATTTATTTGTAAAAACAGAAAAATGTAATAACTAAAGCCTTGAATCCCTTGGAGAAGGATGACATAGCTTTTCCAAGTCATTCTACAATTGTGGAAATGTGGCACAAGAGATTGATGTTTAAATACATAAAAAAATGTAATAACTAAAGCCTATATCTAAGTAACTACTTTGCACATGTTTTCATGATAAACAAACTCTTGAAAATTCATATAGCCGACTTCAAGTTGTTTGGAACCTGAGGTGTAGTTGTTGTTGTGTTGCACATAGTGCTGTTAATTGGTTTATTTTGTATTTTTGATGAAGTAATATTACTCCCCCTCAATGAGTGTAATGGATTAAACCTTTGTGTGCATGCACTTTGTTGAATCTGATATTCCACAATTACTTAATCATTGGCTATTGAAGATCGATGTTTTGGGCTGTAAAAATTTGTACGATTTATTGACCAATTTCTCATTGGCTGGTTGTCAGTTCTCTTTATTTTTAGTAGTGGGCTATTAATAAGTAACTTAGCTTATCTTGTGAGTTGTGACACTAGTACAATTAACTAGTTCTATGTGGATTGTTAAACAAATATTCTTTATATGTCTGTCTACGCGTTTGCAGCCATGAAGAGGTAATAATCATAATAGTCAGCCTAAAACAAAAAAAATGAACCTAAATTTTTTTCAAGCTTAATAAATATAAAATAGTTAAATTTTCAGTGTAATAGGCTAATGGTTACTAAATTGAATTACTACTCAGAAATATTATTTAACCGCTTGAATAGAGGACAAGAGGAAAACGTTTATCTATTAAATGACAGAGCCCTCTTCAGGGATGTAAATGAGAAGATATATTGATAAAACTAAAATATTTAACAATCTTTAAAATGGAAACACAGCAATATTGTGTGAAACTATTTTAATGTAGCACAACATAAGCTTAGTTGTTAATAGCTCACCAAAAGCAAATGGGAATTGAATGAATAATTCAAAACTGTTTGCATTTCATTTCAGGGAAAACTATTGAAAAAAGCACTAAATAATATATATGAACCCATAATTTTAGAAATACAACGGGTTCAACACTAGCAGCTTTAGAATTGAACCCATAAAACATAAATCTTAAATCAGTCTTTTCTCGTTTTGGCATGACATTCAGCTGATAAACTATGAATAGAATTTCTAACCACCAGATTGAAATTTCAATTTTCATTTTCCAGCTAAATGGATCAGCTGAAGCATCTCATAAGGGTGTAAGCAAATAAAGATATCAAAAGGAGACCTAAACTTCTTTAAATGGTTCAACTATTTTTTCTTCTTGTTTTGATTTTAATGGAAAATTAGGATTTAGGATTTGATTTTTTCTACCATTCTTTTAGTTTTATGTGAGCTTCAAAATTGTAGAGCATTAACATTTTTATTGGAGGTGCATGACACGGAAAACATTACTGCTCTTCGAAACTAGCTTTTGACAAGTTTGGAAAATGAAAAAGAAACTTTGGGAACAAATTACTTATTAAACAGAATTAGAAAATTTGATGAAGTCGCTCAAAGTGTTTTTCCCCTTTTCTGATTTTTCTCATCTAAATGGATCAGTCAACACAAATGCTAGGGCTCAAGAAACATTAATAATTATATTTAAATAGGTTATTGTCGACTTCATTTTATATCAATGAGATCAATAGATCTATGTAGGAACATCTAACTTCTTTCATGATTATGCTACAACACTTTTTGTCACTTCCTTGTAACCACAGGTTTGTTGGAAATCTTACCGAAAATATCTTCTTCATGAATAATTGTACG
Source organism: Solanum gracilifrons (assembly GCA_029582605.1). NCBI lineage: Eukaryota > Viridiplantae > Streptophyta > Magnoliopsida > Solanales > Solanaceae > Solanum > Solanum gracilifrons. Next base: position 14,081 of record JAJOOH010016873.1, read on the forward strand.
AAATTCACCAAGGCTTATGCTTCACTACACCCATTTGTGGAAAATTCTCCAAGCTTGAGGCGTGTCAGGAGACACTATCCATAAGGATATTTCACCCGGTATAGGTCTATCCCCTATGATTCAACAAACTATTCTAGTATAAAACTAGGAGCCAGAAACTCCCAATGATTAAAAAAAATAAACCCAGCAAAAGATGACACTAGTCACTAAACAAAAATGTCTACATACCATGCATTGTTTATAAATTAAATACCTTTGGCCATAAAAGAATTTATTTTAATTAACACCATATAAAACTCGATAAAATCTCCACCTAACTTTTTCAAATAATCTCAAAAACACTAAATTAGTTCAAATATTATGAACATATACCACCTCAGTTAATACCAATATTTTTTATATATGAATATAATAAGAAGAATTTTTTTTTCATCTCAAGAACATAAGTAGTTCTAGAATCACCAGAATAAATAAATTATTCTTCTTCTTCAACTTGGATATAGAATACAAGATTAATTTGTTGGCACAAAAATGCTACAACTCAAATCTATCACCCAGTATCACAAATTATCCACAAGATTCGCTCGAGAAACGATCACAACAATTTAAATCATCCGCTTCGTTGAATATATTTTAACTTAACAGTATTATCATTTCTCCGAATCTTTTACAACATTGAGGGATATATTAGCTTAATTTGACACACACATTCACTAAGATATAAACATAATATAATCACATACCTTATTAGCATGAACACGTTGAAATGGAACACCAATGATACAAAATTACCTAGTTGTCAGCCAAAATAAACCACCATGACAACGATAGTTATTCCAACCAAGCTGCCACAATAGTTGTCCCGATATACAATTGACTTTCAGCCATAAATTATCAAACTTCAGTTTTTCCCCTAGCCAACAAAGCTTTAAATGATAGTTCGACCCCATCAAATCTTTTTATATCTACTCTTTCTTTTTAACCGTGAAAAAAAAATTCTATTAATGCAGTAATTAATTTTTTGCTAGAATAATATTTTTAAATAACTTTAGACTAGTAAAATTACCCGCGCTTCGCGCGGGAGTTTAATATCACGGAATATATAAAATAATACTTAAAACCTATCGGTCACTAAAACTAAAACATTATATTATCTTACATAAAAGATTAATAATGTAAAGAAAAATGAAAATTATTACATCTTATCATTTATCCTTAATAACATAAGCATAAATTAATGATTGTAAAAATACATACCAGGATCGGTAACATAAGCAATGGTGTCACTGAGCTACTCAACATGAGTAAAGTACACAAATATTTATTTATGAAGAAGAAAAAGAAGAAGAGGAGGTTCAAAATTTTCGTTGTTTTAAAATGAGAGGAAATCCCTCTATTTATAGACAACAGATGGTAGTGTGAACAAATATTTACTGTGTCTTATCGGAAATATTACAACTATTTGGAAAAGTTGCAACCCTTCAGAAAGGTCACAACCCTTCAGAAAGGTAAAAGTTACAACTTTTCATAAAAGTCGCAACTCTTCATTAAAGTCGCATCTTTTCATAAAAGTCACAACTTTTCATAAAAGTCGCAAGTCTTCATTAAAGTCGCAACTTTTCATAAAAATCACAACTTTTCGTAAATGTCACAACTTTTCATGAAAGGGGAAGGCTAGTATTGAAAATAAATAAATTAAAATTGAATTCTGGTTTGTGGTGGCGCCACGTAGGTGGGCCTAAGGTTCTCTTTTATATAAATATATGATATATGATATGATATGATGATTTCTTGGAAATCTTACGGAAAATATCTTCTTCATGAACACTTGTACGAAATTTACCAAGGATTATACTTCACTAGACACATTTGTAGTAAATTCTCCAAGTTTGAGGCGTGACAAGAGACAATGTCCTTAAATATATTTCACCTGGTATAGGTGTATACCCCAGAATAGTTCTTCTTGTATAAAATTAGGAGTCAGAAATTAACAGAGATAAAATAAAATAAACCCAGCAAAAGAATATAAAAGAAAGAGATAGAATTTTAAAGACAAATCCATGAATTGAAGGCAATTCATTTCAAGAAATATATGTTGCCAACCGTTATAATTTGACCAACTTTAATACTCATTTATGAGAAATGAGATAATTAACAGGATATTGACATCCATTTAATAGAATAAATATGGATAATAATATGAATACTTCTTTTTTGGAATACAAGAATCATTTTTTCCAACAATTGCAGACCTTTCAGGGGGTTCGTAGGAACCGATCCACTCTATGAACCTATGCATGAAACCTTCCACTATGACAAAAGCAAAGGGCAAAACAAAACTCTCAATAAATGCTATTTTTTTTTTGACTTTCTGTCTTCTTGTGCTCTATAATTTTTCAGTCTCGCTTCCTATATTCTCATTTCTGATCAATAAAATTCTTTCTAAAAAGGAGTTAATCTACTCGTGTTCGTGACAAAGGCATAGCGGCATCGGGTTTATTTGAACCTAGTACTTTCAGCGCAAAAAATAAATTAGTGTAAAAATGTACTAATAATGCAATAAATAATAGGTATGAACCAATAACTTTAGAAATATAATGGGTTCAATGGTAAAGGTTTTAGAATTGAACCCATAGAACTTAAATCCTGAAACCGTCTTTGCTCGTGTTGGCATGGAAGTCAACTAATAAACTATGGCTAGAACGATCACTATATTGAAATATCAAATTTCAGTTCCAAGACAAATGGATCAGCTGAAGCATCTCATCGATCAGGTCTATATCACATTTAATTCAAAATTCTCCACCAAAACAAGGAATTGAAGGGAAAATAAAGAAGAAAACAATACTTCCTAACTGTAGATATTCGTATCTTTTTTGACAAGTAAGTCGATAGACATATCTATTGATTTCATCAGGATAAAAAGAAGGTGACATTCACTTATTTAAGTATAATTGTTAAAGCTTCAAGCCTTGGCATTTTTGTTGACGGATCCATTTATCGGTTGAGCAAAAACACTAAAAGGGGAAAACATCTTGAGTGATTTCATAGTATTTTATATTTTTATTTTATAAGGAACTAGTTAAATTACCCATGCCTTGAGCAGAACTTAATATCACAAAATCTATAAAATAATTACTTAAAACCTTTTGTTCATTAAAACTAAAACACTATATTATCTTACGTAGTAATGACCATTAATAAAATAAAGGAAAATAATAATTATAACGTCTTATCATTTATCCTTCAATCAATCATCTTTGATTTGATTTTATAATTTATCCTTTTGTTCCAGAAGTGTTAATATTTGATATTTTTAGGGAATCAAATGAACATCAACATCAAATATTAAATTTTCTAATAAATAAATAATTATTGGTGAAGGGATAAATAAATTATAAAAGGCTAAAAAAGTGAACAAATATTCTAATTTTAACGTGTAGAAAGTCCAGCCATACCTTTTGGTTTACATATATCATTTTAAAGTTCCCCATTTAAATTTATAATAAGAAATTATTAAAATGGAAAATTAAAGGGATAATGTATCATATTGGACAACAATTCAACTTATTTTATATATATATATATATATATATATATATATATTTCAAAGGGAAAAATATTACACAAAACTATTCAGTTTGTTTGGGTGCTTTTTAAAAATCAGCCGGAGTGATGAAGTTCAATTTGAAACTACAAATCTATTACTTCAAGAAAAGTATTTACAACTTGCAGTAAACTTGAGAATCTATCCATACTTCATATTGAATATGAGCAATTAATTTATTGTATACTTATCTATGTCTTTGAGATTAAAAGAGACTCAAGTGTAGTCATATTCATCTATAGGTCATCTGGCACAACATCTTTGAAGTCATATCAAAAGCTTATTAACTCTTGTCATCATAGTGGTATTCGGACTGCGCATAAAATTTTGTAGTGTGGGTATTACTGGCCTACCATCCACCAAGATGCTCATGATTTCGCCAAGTCTTGTAACTGTTGCCAAAGATAAGGATGAATTTTAAATAGATAAGAGTTTCCTATGAACCCTATATTGGTGATAGAGTTGTTTGATGTATGGGGCATTGATTTTATGGGTCCATTTGTGAGTTCACATGGGATGAAGTATATTCCTGTTGCGGTTGATTATGTGTCGAATTGGGTGGAAGAAATTGCGCTTCGCAACAATGAAGATAAAAGTGTCAACGCATTTTTGAAAAAGAATATCTTCTCCAGATTTGGTACACCTAGGACGATTATCAACGATGAAGGTTCTCACTTTTGCAATAAGTTGTTCAAGGCGTTATTTTAGAAATATGGCGTCCGCCACAATGTAGCCACTCCTTAACATCCACAGTCTAGTGGGCAAGTTGAAGTGTCCAACAGAGAGATCAAGCAGATTTTGGCTAAGACTGTGAATGCTAATAGAACTGGTTGGTCAAGGAAGCTTGATGATGCTCTATGGGCCTACCGCACCGCATTCAAGACTCCTATAGGTATGTCCCCCTACCAACTTATATATGGGTAGGCTTTCCATTTGCCGGTAGAGCTAGAGCATAAGGCTATGTGGGCGCTAAAGAGGCTAAATTTGGATTACGCCGCATCAAATCAGAGAATGAGTGACTTCAATGTGCTTGATGAGTTTTGCCTAAAATCTTATGAAAGTTTAGCCTTGTACAAGCAGAAGATGAAGAAGTATCATGATCAAAGAATTGAAAAGAAAGAATTTGTTATGGGTGAACTTGTGCTTCTATTCAACTCTGAGTTGCGCTTGTTCCTGGGCAAGCTCAAGTCCAAGTGGACCGGGCTATTCTTAGTCACGCAAGTACTCCCACATGGAGTGGTGGAGCTTGAAAACAGTGAGGGAACAAGGTTTAAGGTAAATGGGCAAAGGATCAAGATCTATTTGGGAAACGCGGAAAGTGTGAAAGAAGTTGTTGAGGCCTACTATCTTGATGAAGTCTGAATAATCAAGAGGTCTGCGTCATGCGGCGATGTTAAATCAAGCGCTGCTTAGGAGGCAACCCAAGAAGTACAATCTAGCCAACCATAGATTCTTATTTTCGGTTTAGTAGTTTTCTTTGTTTATTTGCTTTTCTGTATTCCTTTAGATAGGTGCTTTATTTTTGTTTTAGTATTGGCTAGATATAGCATAGGGTTCGTGTCTAAAAAGTTTCCAGAAAATGTAAAAAGAAAGGCATAATGGTTGCTACATGTGCAGGGGCGAAAAGCAAAAATCTGCAGAAATGGTTTGTTGCAGAGGTCTACAGACCCCATCGACAGTCTGTGGTTCATTACGTGGACGGTGAATGGCGTCCGTAGATCCCATGTAAGACTTCTAAATTTTCCTAAGTGTAAAAGTGACCTACGGACCCCATCTACAGACAATAGGTCGACCTACAGACCGTAGACTGGGTCTCGTGGGTCCATACCCTAAACCTGCTTGACCCAACCCGGACCTCTTGTAAATAAAAAAACCCCTTTTTCAAATCATTCCCCACTTCCCATATTTTCCTCTTAACCGTTTCTAAACCCCTCAAAATCCTAAAATCCCTCCATATTACCACCATTCCCCCATTAATCACTCCACATTCATCCTCTCATATTCCCAATTAACTCTCATCTCTCCCAAATCCCTTCATTCCCAATTTCCCAGAGGTTTCGGTGTGAAAGGCGAGTTAGAAGGTGTTGGAAGTCAAGAGTCATAACACAATCACCCATTTCCTTTGCTTGTAAGATAATTGATTTTCCCTTCACTTTGAATTCCGGTTCATTGTTGTTATAGAAAGTCAAGAAGTGGATCTTGACCTTGGGTAATTATTGTATGAAATTTCATGCTAAATTAAAATTAGAAACACCATTGGGATGAGAGATTGTGATTGTGTTGTCTTTGTAATGTGTAAAAACAGTGTAATAAGAGTCTAAATGCAAGTTTCAACTTAGGGTTCCTAGCCTTGTATGCAATACCTGTTGAAAATTGAGTAATTGGAACCTTTGGGATGACAAACTAGCATATATTATGTTGTAATGCATGATTAGACTAGCTTGATGGTTGTAATGGTCGTAAAATAAACAGGAGGCATGATCCCTGGCACAAACCCGATCCACGAGACCCCGTCTACGGACCATAGATCAGTCTACGAACTGTAGATCAGTCTACAGACCGTAGATTAGTCTACAGACCGTAGATTAGTCTACGACCCGTAGTTCAGGTCCGTGGTCTATGGAACAAAGCAATTTAACTAAGTGTGGAATTATGGAGGTGGACTACGGTCCATAGGTCAGTCTACGGACCGTTCTACACATCTGTGGTTCCCATCAGAGCCCAACTTTTTGGGACTTCTGATCTACGGAGGGGATCCACAGACCGTAGGTCAACCTACGGACCGTAGAAACCCACCATAGGTGGCCACTGAAGCCACTATCTGCAATTTTTTTCCTGCTCATTATTTGTTCTAAAAAAAATTAGAATGTGTCTTTAGTTCATATTGGTACTAATACTTCCTCCATATGTACAATGGCCCCGAAGAAAGCTATAGCCGTAAAGGGTAGATTAAAAAAATGGCTCCTACCCGTCGGCTAATCGATAAGGATACTGATGCTGCGAAAGACCCTGAATATGTCCCCCCACTAGAAGGACGTCACCCATAGCACCCTAGGCTACTCATAATCAAGCTAAGAAGGTGGTCCCTGACGTAATCCCTGCCTCCTAGTTTGATGAGAAGGATACACTGATCGGATCACCGGCTGGGTCTGCTTCCGATTCTAAGTCCGCCTCTGCTGCAGGGTCTGCTTCTGGGTCTGCCACATGCCCGAGTTCACATTGCCAGGCTGCCACCTCTGATGAGGCTACTAGTTTGGGGGAGGTTCAAGTGCCACAAAACAACGACCCTGCTCAGATTGCAAAACAGTCCAATAGATAGTGCGTGGAGGGCCAATGGCAAATCTACAGGGATGCCAAGATGTTGAATGAAAAAGAGAAGATGGTCCAGCTAATCACAGAGGAGCGCATAGTTCTCACGGGGAGCCTACACACTGTACCCGACATCCACCGGCTCTTTCAACATCATAAGTGTGAGTGGATAGGCAAGGAACCAGGAACATATAGTGAGGAGATCGTGAGGGAGTTCTATGCTTCCTATGCAACCACTCTTCGATGCTCTATTCATAAAAATGTCAATCCCAGATCCCAGACACCACTCAAGGCTACACTAGTGCGTGGTTTTTTGTGGACATCTTCGAGAACACGATCCGTCGGTTCCTCTACGGCCCTAGCCCTGGCCACACTTGGGAACTCAACACGACCGAATTTGACTATAGACGGGACATCGTGCGTGGAGGGGAGTTCCAGCGGAGTGCCCAAAAAAGGGAGACTGTATTACACTGGCTGGCTCATTATAATGCTACTGACGGAGAGCGATCTGAGTGCGTCACCACTCCTGGCTTAAGCATCAAGAAGGCCACTCTAACATTTATGGCTAAGTTTTTCTGGATGTTGGTACATAATCAGGTTTCTCCCATGAAGGCTGATAATGCACTCACTTGGGACCGCACGGTTATGGTAACAACATTGGTTGCAGGGTTTGAGATTGATTTTGCTCGCATGATCATTGCAGAAATTTATGAGAGGGCTTTCAAGTCCTCCGCCACTTACCCTTTTCCTTGTCTCATCTTTTAGGCTATACATATAATTTATGAAAGGCTTCTCCACCATTGTTGTACCTTTGATCGGGTTAACTCACCTCAATGTTCCTTTCGAGTGGTCTTAGGAGTGTGAGTTGAGCTTTCGTATGCTTGATTCAGAAGGCTTTAAAGCAGGTGAGGATTATTCAGGATAGGCTTCGGATAACTCAAAGTAGGAACCGAAGTTATGCAGATCGTAAGCGATGCACTTTGAGGTTCTCAATTGGTGATAGAGTTTTTCTCCACAAGTTGCCCATGAAGGGTGTGATGAGATTTTGAAGGCAGGGTAAGATTAGCCCAAGGTATATTGGGCCTTTCGAGATCCTCTGGACGGTTTGGGAGGTTGCATATGTTTTAGATTTTCCTCCGATGTTCTCTGCTATGCACCTAGTCTTTCATATCTCGATATTGCTCCAGTCAAGTTACCTTTGGTTCAGATGGAATTTTGAGGTTTTCAGGCCGTATTTGTATTTTGAGTGTTGTGGATTTGATTTAGTTGATAGTTTGGGAGACCCATGATTCTAGATATTCTATCTATCTGGGCCCCACGAAGATGTACAATGACTTGAGGTAGCATTACTAGTGGAGTGGTATGAGGAGAGTTAATGCAAACTATGTATCTCATTGCCTTAGCTGCTAAAGGCCGAGCATTTGAGACCTGGTGTTGAGTTTTAGAAATTACCCATTCCAGAGTGGAAGTGGTATAGCATCACCATGGATTTTATAAAAAGGTCTTCCTTGGACATCTAAAAGTTTCGATAGCATTTGGGTCATTGTTGGTAGGTTGACCAAGTTAGCACACTTTCTCCTTGTTCAATTTTCATTCAGTGCCGAGAGGTTTGCTTGTATCTACATTCGTGAGGTGGTTTATCGTCTTGGTGTGCTGGTCTCTATTATGTAGATTGGGGGTGCTATGTTCAATTCTAAATGTTGGAGGACTTTTCAGGATGAGTTGGGTACTTGTGTTGACCCTACCACAGCCTTCCACATGCAGACTAATGGTTAGTCGAAGCTTACTATTCAGGTTTTTCAGGACATGTTGTGGGATTGTGTATTATAGTTTGGAGGTCAGTGGGACCAGTTCTTGTTGTTGGCGGAGTTTGCGTACAACAACAACTACCATTCTAACATTAAAATGTACATGTTTGAGGCATTATATGTTAGGCGTTGTCGCTCTCCAGTTGGTTAGTTTGTGAATACAGTGCCTAGATCCTGTGGCACTGACATGATTCAGGAGGCTTTAGAGAAGGTGAGGATGATTCAGGATAGGTTTCATACATCTCAGAGTAGGCCCCTGAGTTATGCAGATCGTAGGCGGCGACCTTTGAGGTTCTAAGTTGGTGATAGAGTTTTTCTCGATGTGTTTCCCATCAAGGGGGTAATGAAATTTGGGAGGTGGGGAAATCTTAGCCCCATGTATATTTTTCCTTTCGAGATCCTCTAGATGGTTACGGAGGTTGCATATGCATTAGCTTTGCCTCCGATTTTCTAAACTATCCATCCAATCTTTCATGTCTCGATGATGTGCACTATGTTCGAGATGAGTCTCATGTTTTCATGTACGATGTAGTAGAGTTGGATTACTACTTGACCTTTGTGGAGGAGCCAGTTGCTATTCTTGCCAGATATGTGCTGTGGTTACAGTCGAGAGCCATTCCTATGGTTAAGGTCCATTGGAGGAATCGTCCAGTTGAGGAGGCTACCTGGGAGATTGAGCATGATATGTGGGAGAAGTTTCCTGGCTTGTTTGAGCCTTTAGGTACTTCTTGACTCTTACTTTTGCGGACGAAAATCCCTTTTAGTAGTGGATGTTGTAATGACCATCGGGTCATTTATGTTTTTATGCCTCTTATTCTTCATTTAGAGCTTTTCTATAGTGACCCTAAGAAATTTATGACTTTCTTGGACTGAGAGTGCGGTCACATGGTCGTTCGTTTAGTTTTATTTGAGTTTTAGTGTTTCTGAGATTTCAACCTTGAATGATAATTTTCGATCAAAAGTTCAAGAAGATCACATATGAATCCAATTTTGATGATTGCATTATATCCACAAGGGTCATTTTAGGCTAGCAGTATGGTCGGCTTGACTCCCGAGATTTCCAGTGTGAGTCGGTGCGATTAGGAGTTTTAACTTTAAAGTTTCAGCCTAAGTTTGATTTTTGTTAACATTCTGAGTAAATGCGCTGACATGATAATTCCATCAGGACTATTAGTTCCAGAATGTTGAGTTTGATATTGATTGACCTTTCGTTCGTGTCCCAAGGCTTTTGAGCTAATATCAAACCCTTTTGTGGATTTTGACTTAAAATTGTGGTTAGGTGTGGGACCCATTGTTTGTCAAGATGACCTCGTATGGAAATTTGATTGCGCCATTGAGTTCGGTATATCTAATTTTGTATGTTTTCATATCTCGTTTGTGTGCATAGGGATGAACAAGTTCGGAACACCTCGTTAAAGTTTTTATATTTCCAAAAAAATGCTTAAATCTAGTACATATATAGCAAAACTATCAACTCTTTTTGGAAACATCGAAAACCCCATATCTTTCTCATTTCTTGGCCAAATGAGGTGATTCAAAGTGTAAAAGCTTCGTTTTGGTGGTGGCCTCATGGAAGAGTATCGGAAGGTGTTGGGTGCATGCTATTCGAGCTCGCTCTTAGGTGATTTGAAGTCTCATGTGTCGGAAATTATCAAGGCTACATCATGGAGTGTTCAAGGAATCCTGGACATCCTTCGATTTTTGTAAATTCCGAGTTTTCCTGCTACATTTTATTTTAAATTTATTTAAGTGTGATTTATTTGCTTGTTGGGTTTTCACTGCTTTTCGAGCCCCCAAATTGTGTTCCATTTTGGAACACAATTTTGGGGTACTATTTTCGGTCTTTTGGCTGAGTCAAATCCGAAAAGTCCGATGTGGGTCCCACAATTCTTGTTTGACTCTTAAAATTGTACTTGCTCCATTTTGTGTGATTTTTATCTTTAAATGATTGTATTGACGATGTGATCCTATTTTTGATAGTGTGGTGGCGTTCAGAGGTTGTTTGGAAGAGAAAAGCTCTCGCCTTCTGATTTGGAGCGCGCATGATCGGCTTTTAAGCATGCTACGACTTCCTTTCTATCTAGATTAAACCTAGATGTGTGAACTCATATTGATTAGTGTGAATTGGAGGCGGGGACCTTGTATTCTTACCTCTATTCTTAGATTCCATGTTTTATGTTTGATCGGAATTATTTCGGGCATAGTACCTTGCTAGTTGGGTTGTTTTGTTTTTTGCATTGTATGTAATTTACTAGAATTTACTTTCTTTTTTATGCATGACCAGCCTTAGTCCTAAGATAGACCAATGTTACCTTAGACTATCAAGCTTTGTGTTTTACTTTGTCTCCAACGTCGTTTAGCACAGACTAGATCCTTGTAGACTTGAATAGCATAATTGAGTCTGATAATATGAGCTTTAGTTTAAGAGAATTTTTGGCTTATTATAACATCTATCCTATCTCTTTCTATTTCTATGGTTTCGAAGTTTTATCGGATGTTTATGATATCAAGACGATTGGAGATTGAGTTGTGCTAGACTAGGAGCCAGATAACGCTCAACTACACTTCATCCAATTCTATGTAATAGGCGGTCGCTACAAGTATAAACCCAACTAAGAGTTGGGGTCGATCCCACAGGGAGTAATATGGTAGGGAATTCAATTAAGAAATAAGAATGTGCTCCAATAGTTTGTATTAGTAAAGGTTTCGCAACATTAAAATAAATCACAAAGTTTAAATGATTAATATCAAATGGGGGAATTTGGATAACCAATTTTAAGACAAACAACAAAGGAAATAAACAAGTGGAGATTAGACCTTAGGAGTGTGATCAATTGAATGCTAAATTTCGCGTAAAGGATGATTACTAGTTTGCTCAAAGGTTTTGAATCTTAATGGGTAGGCTAGGTTTGAAGTACAATAGTAATTTATCAATCAGCTATTGCGTTTCAAGTGAGTTCTCTCGAACCTCAATAAGCATAACACAACCAAACAACCAAATTTCTTAATCAACCCACTCTTTCAAGCTAGTTATGTAAAGGCGCAATCAGACCCACTTTCTCAAGACATATTTTAAAGATGTAATCCATACAATTATCAATTAATCATTCTAATCTATTACATGTTTCTAAAGCAAGCATAGAGAACTAATCTAGAATTGAATTTGGAAACTTCAATTTATCAATTAAAAGATGAACAATTCATTGAACCCACTTCAAAACAATAGTAAAATAAGCAACTAACATCACCCATTAGCTAATTAAGGCATAACTACATGATCATACCCAAAAGATAAGGATTTTTAGCTAAACATAGTGAAAAGCAAGAAATCGTTACCAACAAGGTTTTACATCTGTTTTGCTAGCGATTTGCAATCCTCAATTGTTGAAATCCAAGATAAAATTACAATCTCCGAATCTAAATCCCAAAATCTACTAAAATGGTAAAGACAATTATCTAGAATGTTAGAATTCTCAAAAACCCAGAAGTAAATAGTGTGGCAACTCTCTCCCCTCTTTCAAAACTATTTTGATACCTTCCCAAAATTTGAGTATGGAGTCAACTCGGTGAAATAAGTCGTGCTCGCCAATCAGTTCATCGACTTGCTGAGTTTCTCCTCTTCTCTCCCTTTTGGCTTGTCTCTTTCATCAAATTATTCTAGAACTTTAGGCTATCTAAGTCGATATCGCTGATTTTTTTGGCGTAGAGCTGAATGCTCGTTTGCTCGCAAAGTTGGTTTTTCCATGTGTTGTTTTTATGAAACATTAGGCAAGCTAAAAGACCACTCGACGAGTCACCTAGTGGCTTTGGCGCGCTCAAACTTTGCTTTTCTTTAACTTTTTCATATTTTTCGCTCATTTTTTCATCATGATGTCCTTGCTTCACTTTTATACCTTCATTGCTGCACATCAACACATTCTCATCAGTTATGAGGGTAAAATAGGCATTGAGGACACTAAAATCTTGAATAATAATCCCTAAATTAATCAAAATCACTGACTCGTCTGAGTCTTCTGTTGATACCTTTGGGTGGGTGGCGTCCCATGGTTACTTGACTTTACATGGGACTCTCCTTGGAACTGACACTCCATTGGCACTCTTGTTAGTTAGGTCATGCGTTGGTTGGTTGTAGTTATTATTTACGGTTCGAGACTGTTATTTCTAGTTTGAGGTTGACATTTTACGGTTCGAGGCCGTTATTTGCCGCTTCAGACTGATGTTTTGGGTCGACGACCAGATTCTATAACCTTGGGTTTGAGGCCTAGATTCTATCATTTTGGGTTCGAGGCCCAGCTTCTACAACTATGGGTTCGATGCCTAGATCCTATAACTATGGTTCGAGGCTCGGTTGACTACTTTTGTACTTGGGTTTGAGTATCTTATTCTTTTAGTCCTAGCTCTTTGGTGTACTTGTCGGGCTTATGGGGGTCCGTTCAGTTTTATTTTAACTTGCGCACGAGTGTATCTTTTGGGATTATGGGGGTACCATTAGGTTTAGCTTAGTTATACTAAGATTTACTTTCAGTATACTTGTGTGATTTTTTTTATTTTTCCCACATTGACCTCTGTGTGTTTAGATCCTCTCATTTCAGCTTGTTTTTACCTTTGTTTCCCAGTCGGCCTTTGATGCCTACTGAGTACATGTTGTTTTGGTACTCATGGTACACTCTACATCAATTTCATGATGTATGTCCCACTAATAGTTACCGGCGGTGTTTAGTTCATGCCATCTTTTGCAGCTATGGTTTGGAGATAAGGGTGAGCACTTGGCATTCTCGATCTTATCATGCCTCCTCCTTTTGTTTTAGCTAGTCTCAATGCTTTTTGAGAGATACTTTGTTGTGGTCCACTTCTGGGACTTGTACTCTTTATTAGACAGTTTTGTATTAGTGAGTTTCTGGTTCTGGAAAGGATTTTTGTCTATATTTATTTTGGTTTGCTTCCATCTTGTTGTCTTTTGTAAAGATTATTGCTTTCGCTAGTTTCTACCTTTACATTCTTTACTTGATGTTCTGGGTTACTGATTGGCTTACCTACTGGTGGGGATAGTAGGTGCCATCATGACTTGAAAAATTGGGTCGTGACACTTTTGTGACTAAGTTACGTTGTCACTAAGTGACAAGTTGATTAGAGACAAATAAATAATCGACACTAATTTCTTATATTATTAGTGACAAAAATTAAGGTCACAATTACTTAAAATTTTGTGGCTAAAACTTACAATATTTAACTACAAAATCTAATTTGTCACTATTACAATAACTTAGTTTTAGCGACAAAACTATTTTTTGTCAAAAGTAATAACTAATTTTAAGACAAAAAAAGTTTCACATAAATATGATACGTTACTAGTCACAAAAAAATGTGTCACTGATAACTTTAAATTCGACACTAATGATACTTAATAAATAGTACCAAATCAATTTTTATTTCTACATATGAGCCAAGTTATATTGTGTATTAAATAAATCTCAGACTTTGCCAAGTTACAATTAACATAAAATTAATTATTTAAGAAATACACACCAAAAGAATAACCATAGTTAAGCAAATTATCGAAGATTCTCATTTAAAATTTACGTGAATGGTCGAAATTGTTCTAGTACTCAAATAATCTAACGGATCGTTACAATTAGTATATCTAAAGATTTTATTTAATAAGCATAATCATGATGTATAATTATTATTCATTGAATAAGTAGTCTTACTATAGATTACCATCAAATTAGCTTCACCCCTTTTTTGGTCTAGACATCCCAATTATAGATAATATTTTTATGGGTATAAAAAGATACTTTTAAGTGTATACTATGAAGTATTACACATAATTAAATCTAATGTTTATGCATAGGTTAGTTTTTGCAATAATTATTTTTCTTTGTTTGCAACATTTTTGATAAATTTTTTTATCACTTTCATAATGTTGTGTTTTCATTCTAATAATTAGTTGTATATAATTAAAAAAATAAATATCTTTTAAAATTGAAAATCATCACTTTGTTTAAATGTGATATTTTAATCAGTTTAAGGAAAAAAACATAAAGTAGACATTTACAACATGTTATATTTCTGAGTTATCAATATAAATGTTCTAAGATTTTATCCTACTCAAATTTCTGAATTTTTATCCATAAATTTTCAACAAGTTAAAATGATTTGAATATAGAAAAATAATAATATCTATCTTATTTTACTTTCTTTTATAATTTACCTAAAATGTAGAAAAAAATCATTATAAAACCCTTTTACATCTTACATCATTGACATTTGAAATTCATTATTGTAAGAATGACCAAATATTTGAACTTTCCTCTTTGTTTCCTTATCATTATTTCAAGTATGTCTTTATATTCCTAAAACAATTTTTAAAATTTTGTTATTTACCCTAATAAATTTTATGAGATGTTATCTTAGATGATATATATTGATTAATCACTTTGATTAAGTTATCACTTTAATATTTTTGATTAACCATCTTGTAGTTGATAAGACAGTTACCATGATGTTATAGGTCTTCACCGGATCATAAACAAATTCTCTATACTGATTGAACGTATAGTTATAACCAACACACAATTTTCCAAAAGAAGGATACCGAAGGATGCAATCTATTGGTTCTTCTGACAGACTATGCATATGCTTCTCGATTAATTTTGCATCAAAATTTTCATATAGATAGTAGAGCCATGAGCTTATGAGAGGGTATAACTTTTTAATAAAATAATGTCACCCATTTATCTTATTGCATTTGCATTGAAAATTACTCAAGTGGATGCTCAGAGTAGAAGTACCAAAATCCAACTGGATATGTTCTTGCGAATTGTCAAAATAAATGTTTTCAATAACACAACGGAAATGGACTATGCTCAACGATTGGTACAGGAAAATGTTTTTGCACTTGTGTATATAAATGTAGCCTTGATGGTGATTACGCCACATAATTAATAAATTTTTAAGTAATTTTGAATGTTTTTCGTTATTGTTATTGAGTAGTTAAAAGGATATTTTATACATTTATTGTATTTGATTTTTAGTTGTGCTCCATGCAATTCAAATAAGGTCGAGGCAGGCTGATGGCTTAAAAGAATCGTACTTGTGATCACATCATCCGATGCCTCAGCCTCTGCCCTCACTGGGGCTGCAGGGAAATGGCCATGTCCGCCTTTGCCCTAACTATCAGTCCAACCACCTAAATTGCCTCCCCGGTGACCACCCTGAATACCATGATGTCCATTGCGATGGTCCTGATCCTAACCTCGACCACTATATGGAGGAAGTGATAGTGGAGTTGGTAGAGCAGTCTATGGAGCTTGAGCAATCCGTCCATGCAGCGGGCAATCTCTGGCCCAGTGACCTAACTCAACACATTCAAGACAACCTAAAGATGATCTGCTCCAAGAAGAATGACCACGACGGTCGAAAGTACTAGCTTGGGATCCATGACTCTTACTAGAGCCAATCTCACTATATTATACCGATCACCCTCTGAACTCTCCAATGAGGCCTGAATAGGCCGACTTGGATGACCCTACTGAAACTATTGTCGAGTCCAATCATATGCATCTCTAGGCTTGGAGCGGAACCCACTATAGCTACCCTCATATCTAGCTCTCTTTTCGTTGCCCCATTGGGTCTCACAACGGATACTTAATAGTGCGGGAACAATCAACAACATCTACATAGGAGAAACCTATTAAGACCGTAGATTAAGCCTCAATATGCAGCTGCAATCTCAATCCACAAACAAAGCATCGAACCCTCCCGTCCTTTGTAGGTGGAATCAAGAAAGACGGGAGAGCTCGTGAAATCTCACATCATACTCTGACACTGTCATAGTTCCCTTCTACAACCTGGAGAATTCATCCCTAAGATGATCTCTGACGTTGAAAAGAATGAACATTGCCAAGAAGGCCTCAGCAAACTCGGTCCAAGTGACCATAGGAGACCCAGTTTGCCTAGTTTCAATAAATGTACGCCACCACTATTAGGCTGGCCCATCAAGCTTACACGTAGTGAAGTCGTCTCCTCTCGACTCAATGAGATCCAAGTTATGCATCCGCTCATGGCAAGTAGTCAGAAACTCGTGGGCATTCTCATCCACAGTCCTAAAAAATCTGAGAGGTGAAAGCGTCAAGAACACTCTGAGCATCTTCTGCTCATCTAGTGGAATAGCTTCGGCCGCAATCACGGGTTTGGCACCCCTAATTAGTACTTGGGCCTGAGGTGTTTCTTTTCAAGGCTGATATGGTAGTATTGATTGTGCCGATATTGGCGCTAGTGCTTGTTCTGGGGAATATTGAATACCCCTAAGAACTATAAAAAGCTGAGTAATGGATGTTCGAAGCTCTGGAGCCATAGTCGGTCCAGGTGTTGGGTTAGCTAGTACCAGCCCAACCAACTACTCTAGAACATGGGCTAATGAGGATCCGCTACTTGCTCCAGACCCTGCTGTTTAATTAGGATTGTGTTGTACCCCTACGTTGCAAGGGAGGTCAAGCCCTACCTGATCTACCTGATGGCGTGTACGAGCCATCCAGCGAAAAACGTGAAGAAAGTGACATTTCAAGAAACCAATAACACACAGCCTGTAGGAAAGCAATACAAAAAAAAAGAATTCCTAAAGACACCCTGTAACTACCCAATAATAGGACACATACGTTTATGTACCCATCCGTAGGACTGTACTAGGTATTAGCTTTGTACAAGCGAGATTGGTGAACATCGGGCTCTGATACCAACTTGTCACGACCCGACTTCCCAAGTCATGATGACACCTACTAAATCTCAGCAGTAGGTAAGTCGACCTGTACCTAGAATAAGAAGTAGTGAGTGCAAGGGTAGAACTAAACTGAAAATAATGCTAACAATAAGAAAAGACCGAAACAAAAGGCAAATAAAAAACTTTATACAAAGGAAATCCTCCACGAATCGTTGAAGTCACGAGTAGAAAGTTGCCTAACGCGATAAATACAAGTCCCAAAATTAGACCACAACAAGAAGTCTCAAAGGCAAAGACAAGCTAACATATGTATAGAAGGAGATAGGCTGATCTAGAACGCCAAGAGCTCACCTATGTCTCCGATATCGACAAGTTGTAAAAGATGACATGAACAATCACCGCGGGTAGCTGGTACTGAGACTTACATCACAAAAAGATTTAGAGTGTACAATAAGTACCAAAATAGTGTACTAAGTATGCATCATAGGCTGACCAAGCAAGAAAGGTAAAGAAAATCAGAAAAGATAGAATCTAGACACAAATAGAGGTCAAAGTGGATAAGAAAATAACGAACAAGAGCATATAGAAATTGAATCTAAGTACAACTAAATTGAACCTAACTGGACCCCATAAGTCATGAAGGTACTGTCGTGTGCAAGTTTAAATAAAACTCAAATGAATCCACTTAAGCCCGACATGTACAAAGAATAGCTAAGCCAACAAGAAAGAAGGGTAATCCAGCTCTGAATCTTAGAACCTGTAACCTCTCAAGCCATCTAGAAAGAGTGACTATCAACCAAGGCCACCGGCCATACAATCCACTCCTAGAGGTGTCAACTGCCTAACTACAATGAATGCCTCAGTGGCGTGTCAATTCTGAGGAGGATCTCAGATATCCAGGTCCCCCAGCCACCCAGCCCACTCCCAGGGGTACCAACCGGCCAGCTAACAAGAGTGTTCTTAGGCGTATCGACTCTGAAGAGGATCTCATGTAGCTCCAGCTGAAAGCACAAAATCTCTAGTAACGCACCAGAACAATACAAATAGTGAGAGTAGAAAGAAAGGCTACAAGAAGTGAAAATGCCTAAGTTAAGGCTGATAATATCAGACCCAAGTCTGCTATTAAAGTCTACAATGACCTAGTCAATCTCAAACGACATCAGAGAAATAACATATTCAGAAGGTGCACGGGTCTAAGGAAGCACTAGTCTATACTAGACTAAGGCCAAAATATTTTCCAAAAATAAGTAGGCAAACAAATATATCACATAGCATGCAACAACATACCTACAACCCTCTACCAATATGTACTGCCCTCGAAATAATAGGAAATCAACACTAATTCATGGTCTCTAGCACAAAATGAAGGAATAACTAGGTACCCGCCCCCAATTCACATTAATCATCATGAATTCATACATTTATGCTCAATCTAATAAGAAAGGAAGTTGCAGCCTAACTATCACACATGCTCCAAATCACAAAGCCAAAGCTTTTCCCTTCTGAAAGGCCTCTGAACGCTGCCACATGTCAAAAATAAGATCATAATGTCAATATGATCGTTTAGACACCAAAATCACATAAAATAGAGACAACCCAATTTCTAGATTCAAACGGGAATCATGGGATCTGATGAGTCCACAATTTGGACTTATTTAGGGATTCATTTTAATAGAATTAGTGTCCTCAAATGGACATTTTATCTCAATAACTAATGTAAATCCTTAAGTTTAAGG
This sequence comes from Solanum gracilifrons, assembly GCA_029582605.1. Lineage (NCBI taxonomy): Eukaryota > Viridiplantae > Streptophyta > Magnoliopsida > Solanales > Solanaceae > Solanum > Solanum gracilifrons. The sequence goes on from JAJOOH010016873.1 coordinate 33,260, forward strand.
TATTTGGAGTTTGAGGCAAATCATGGACACTACTTGTCAAAAAGGAACACAACGGCTGAAAAGACGAAGAAAAGAAGGCCTGAGGATCGCCTAATGCTTTCGGCGAGTCGCCTAATGCTTTCGGCGAGTCGCCGAATGGACTTGAAAAGGAGCAGTCGGCATGTCGCCGTCCAAAAAGCGAAGATGTTGAAGCCAAGAGCTGAAAGGCGATGAAGTAGACCAAAGGGCGGATCACCGAGTGCATCGGCAATCCCGACTAACTGTGCCAAGTGACCCTTCGCAGCACATCTTTTGACAACTATAAATACTAGTGTGAATTGTTATGTTAGTATGCAATTTCAAAGACAACATTTTATTTTTCTAAGTTTACAAGTAGAGAACATTTTGCTTAGCTTTTGAAGATTTGAAGACTTCCAATTCCAAGAAATTGGAAGTGGCTGTTGAAGATTATTCATCTTAGAGTCGATAGAAGTGAATATAAATCATACCTAGTTGTTTTTACTTTGATTTGGTATCATTTTCTTCCTTTATTCTATGTCTAGCTAAAACCTCAATTCTTGGGGTGTGATTTTGTGAATATGGGTTAAATTTCCTGTTTGGTATTGCTTATTGTTAGTCTATTTGCTGTTTAAATGTGATTGCGTTTAGTAGTTGTGTTTCAACTTAATGGGATTGTAGTTGCAAATACGATTTATCTTAGTGTTTTTGGTTTGCTTGAGAGAGAAGTTTTAAAACTAAGACTACTAAATCGATAACCAGTGGTTATTGGGTCATCATGGGTTCAGCTCAAGAGAGTGAAACCTAGACCTTTTCGTACACATTCAGCTCTAGAGAGTAAATGGGCTAAAGCAGAGGTTGTGCTTAAAAGCGGCAACTCGGTGTTCGAGAGAAACCTAGTTGATTCGAGGTAAGTTGCTAAAAATAGAATTTACCCCACTATAGTCTAGCCTAGTTACAAATGTTCAGCAACCGACTATCAATAACATTTACCCGATTGTGTAGTTTATCCCATATTCCTATCACATCCCAAGAATCCCGTCTCCCTAATTCGCATCTTCTTATTTTCGCTATTTTTGTTCATTAATTGAATACAAACCCCCCATTGATAATTGACATTCGTGTCAACCCCTTAATTTATCATGTTTTTACTCAATAATGTTTTTAGCTATGGTTAACTCTAGCATATTCGCGCTTAACTTTTAATTTTCAGAAATCGCTCCCTTGGGACTCGACCCAAACCCCTTGGGTTGGGTTATATTACTATTGTACGATCGTAGACACTTGAATTGGAAGTTGTGTCTTGATTACGCAAACATCAAATGGGCACCGCTATCGGGGAGTGGTGTTTGTTGAGAATTTTTCATTACGCTGAATTTTGTTCTTGTTAATTATAGTTGAACTTACTTAATTTTTAGTTTTGGTTTTTGTGTTGCTGTTTTGAACAGAAAAATTGAGCATATCTGCTAGCAACGGTGACCCAATGGACCACCCTCCTCTGAAAATTATGATGCTAAGGGATAACTTCCTCAGTTTCAATAAATTGGAGGGTGAGTCAGTTTATGAGTTGTGGCAAAGGTTTAAGGCTCTCTTGCAGCAGTGCCCAAATCATGGAATTCCAGATAAGATGCTTCTAGAATGTCTCTACCCAGAGCCGGAAGAGGGGTTGCCTTATGAAAGTGAGGCAAACCCCACTAATAGAACTTAAGTGGGGACATGCATCGTGCCACGACGTTAACTAAGGCGCTGCTTGGGAGGCAACCCAAGACCCCTTATCACTTTATTTTTGCTTTAAGAAATAATGGTGTGTTGTTTGTGTAGGTCGAAGTGGGAAAGTTGTTGAAAAGTGAAGATTGACTAGTAAAAGGTCCAGTCAGCGCATCGCATAAGAAGTTGGCAAACCCGAATTAGACCTTCGTTGGACTAAACACAACTTCAAAGTGGAGTCTGTAAAACTCAGCGTGCCCAGGAAATTATTGGCGAATTGCCAACCTGGTCGGCGATTGCGATCTAGTTCGCCGTTTGGACCCCCAATTTAACTGGAGGTCCAGTAAAACTTGGCGATGTAAGTATCCACTCGGCGAGTCGCCAAATGGATCGGTAACCGCGACTATCGCCGAATGGGCGAGAATTGGATGATTTCTTAAAGGACAAAGGGTTAAACTTTCAAACTCTACACTTTCCCTCACTTTAGACTTTCACAAACTCGCACCCGTTTAGTATTTTTAATATTTCTTGCATTTTTACAGTATTTTAGTTTTTGATTGGTAATCGGAGTTGGATTACATTGCCGCGTAACATTTCAAAAGTATTTTAATTGGCATCTAAGGTTGGTTTTCCGAACCCCAAATTTATTTTTAGCAATTTTGTACTCATTTACAATGATCTTATATTAGTGATGTGTGTTGGGCCTCTATGATCTTAATTGTTTTTGCTTATGGCTGTGAAAATCTTACCCGTAGTGTTTATATTGTTAAAGACATGTAGTTTTTGTGCCTTAAAATTGGTTAAATCTTATGGGGTTGTGCTTGCATGTTGTTAAGTCTAGCAGGGAGAAATCTGAGTATCCCAAAGATATGGTAAAAACCAATATTGTCATGCCACCACGGAAAGGAGCACGGGATATCACAATAAATGAAGGGGGGTTCAATCCTCCCAAGAAGGGAAGACAAAAACCTCCACCTGAAAATAAAGGCAAGGGAATGAGACCCACTTCTGACAGGAAGACCACTATCAGAGATCCTAATGTTCATTCGTGGGCCAGGGGATTCTATGCAGCTGTGCAGGCCTTTTTGGCGGAAACGCCCTTGGCAGCTCCTAGTGGGTCTGGTACTGCTGTTTCTTCTAGGGTGACTCTAGGTACTGAGACCCAGATCCAGAGTGATGCACCGGGCATTGATGCCCAAACAGATGGAGCGACTGTGTAGACAGGACTCCTCTTTGCTTTCCTCTCTGTCTTACTTTATTTCACTTTTGGATATCTTTGTTTGCATTTGAGGATGAATGTTTTATTTGTGGTGGGGTGAGGCCCACCTTTTGTGATTTTGTGACTCTCTGGTTTTGTTTATATATTGGGTTGTGAGCTGAAATTGTGTTTTATACACTGCATCTTGTGAATGTTTGAGCTTGTGGCTCCATGTTTTTAATTTTGAATGATTTTTTACCCTTTCGAATTTTTTTTTTGTTATCTCTTGTTTGTATTGAATGTGGTTGTTCTGGTGTAAATTTGATTATCGGTTTGATCAATACCGATGACTTGAGTAGTGCTTATAATCGAACAAACATGAATGTACGGCTACGATGAGGACAAATGAAGTTGCATAGACAATATGTGAACTCTTTGCATCTCGTTGTGACTAGCCAATTATCGAATTGAGTCTCTTGTGATGAACATTGCACACTAGCGAAAGTGTGGAGTCTTGTTTGACCTTGGTGTCAGTGCCTTGTGTGATGAGCTTATTGTGAACCATGAATGATAAACACCTAGAATTTGCCCCGTTGGTCCGGTCGATTAAGTAAGGCTATCTCTTGATATGATCTTAGGAAACTTCAAAGAGTGTGAACCAATTTGGCATATACCTCTTTTGTGGCCTACCTTGTGAGTGTGTGAACCTCTTTTAAACACCCCTTGAACCTTACCATTATTTGTAAGAAACTTGATGAAAACATGATCTCCCTTAATCTACTACTTTTAATCATCTTGATTTGTGAATTGATTGAATAGCCAACTTAGGCCAAAACCTAAGTTGAGGGTGTGGTGAAAAGAGAAGGCAAGTCAAGAAGTGCAAGAAAAGTCTCCTTTAACCCATGGTTTTGAGAAAAATGGAACACCTCCATATAAAAAAAAAAAAGATAAAGAAAAAGAATGAAAAAGTTGTGGAATAAAGTACAAAAGAAATGGGGTTCCAGAACAATCCATGGAAACAGAATAATGGGATGACTTCTGAGCACTAAAGAAAATGATGAAAGAAGAGGAAAGGAAGTGTTGTGAGCACCACATTTCATGAGGATGAAAGTCACTAATCCTAAATGATCATACATTTGCATTCAGCCCCATTACAAGCCTTGAAAATACCTTTTTGATCTTGAGTGAGCTGAAACAATAGTCTATTGGAAAATACGGGCAAACCTATGGGTGAAAGCATGTGTTGTGTTCTTCTTTGTAAGTGTGAACATTGCATTTGATTCTGGAACTTTAAATTGTTAAACCATTGTGTGTTAATATGGAATCATTCTTTTATGTGAGGGCATTTGATTTCCATCATTGAGCTTGAACTTGCATTTGAAGCAAGTATAGTGATCTTGAGATTCTTTGATAATGGTGTGTCACAACTTGAAACCTTGAGTGAACATTTGATCTTCGCATGAGTAAATTGAGTCTTGTGTGTGCATTGATGATTTAGTCTTGTGTAGCACTGCTCGAGACATCCTTTTTAAACTGCTGAACTTGAGTTTTACTTGAGGAAAAACAAAACTTTAAGTTGGGGGTGTTGATGAGTCCACAATTTGGACTCATTTAGGGCTTCATTTTAATAGAATTAGTGTCCGCAAATGCACATTTTGTTTCAATAACTGGTGTAAATCCTTAAGTTTCAGGTATTTGGAGTTTGAGGCAAAGCATGGACACTACTTGCCAAAAAGGAACAAAACTGTTGAAAAGACGAAGAAAAGAAGGGTTGAGGATCGACTAATGCATTCGGCGAGTTGCCGAATAGCCTTAACCTCGCCCAAAGTTCTAGTGTGCTGAGCCCTGAAAGAAAAGATCAAGTAGGCAATGACATGAAGCAATCGGCGTGTCGCCAAATAGTTCTGCAAAGTAGTACTAAATCGCCCAATGATCTAGAACACAAAGATGCTGAAGGCAAGAGCTGGAAGGCGATGAAGCAGACCAAAGGGTGGATCGTCGAGTGCATCGGCAATCCCAACTAACTGCGCCGAGTGACCCTTCGCAGCACATCTTTTGACAACTATAAATACTAGTGTGAATTTTTATCTTAGTATGAAATTTCAAAGACAACATTTTATTTTTCTAAGTTTTCAAGTAGAGAACATTTTGCTTAGCTTTTGAAGATTTGAAGACTTCCAATTCCAAGAAATTGGAAGTGGGTATTGAAGATTCTTCATCTTAGACTCAATTGCAGTGAATATAAATCATACCCAGTTGATGTTATTTCGATTTGTTATCATTTTATTCCTTTATTCTATGTCTAGCTAAAACCCCAATTCTTGGGGTGTGATTTTGTGAATATGGATGAAATTTCCTGTTGGGTATTGCTTATTGTTACTCTATTTGCTGTTTAAATGTGATATCGTTTAGTAGTTGTGTTTGAACTTAGTGTTTTCGTCTTGCTCGAGAGAGGATTTAAAACTAAGACAACTAAATCGATAGCCGGTGGTTATTAGGTCGTTATGGGTTCAGCTCGAGAGAGTGAATCCTAGACCTTTTCCCACACATTCAGCTCGAGAGAGTGAATGGTCTATGGCGGAGGATGTGCTTAAAAGCGGAAAATCGGTGTTCGAGAGAAACCGAGTTGATTTGGGGTAAGTTGCTCGAGAGAGAATTTACCCCTACTAAAGTCTAGCCTAGTTACAAATGTTCGGCAACTGACAGTCAATAACATTTACCCGATTGTGTAGTTTATACCATATTTCTATCACATCGCAAGAATCCCGTCTCCCTAATTCACATCTTCTTATTTTCATTGTTTTTGTTCATTAATTGAATACAAACCCCCATTGATAATTGACATTCGTGTCAACCCCTTAATTTATCATGTTTTTACTGGATACTATTTTTAGCTATGGTTAACTCTAGCATATTCACTCTTAACTCTTAATTCTCAGAAACTGCTTCCTTGGGACTCGACTCCAACCCATTTGGTTGAATTATATTACTATTGTACGATCGTAGACACTTGAATTGGAAGTTGTGTCTTAATTACACAAACATCAGGATCCATGCCAGAAATTCTAGACTTGACGCCATCAAAAGATCCTAAATCAATCCTTCAACTTGTGTTCCAAAATTGGACACAATTTGCGGCTCAAAAATCAGCTAACACAACAACACAACGAAAACTCAAATTAAAAACAATGGATTGAAGCTTAGTGGAAATATTCACCTTGAACAGAGTGCCACCAATAGAATCCACCCACTCTACCATGTATCCTAGACTATAACGAGCATATGAAGCTTTGAATCACTCAAATCGGAGCTAAAACAAGGGAGAAATCGTGAAAACACTAATAGGGCCAAGGCTGCCTTGTGACAAGCCTTAAATAGATAGGCCCAAATGGTGGCCGGTCGAGACCACGGTAGAACGTGAGGCCAGTCATTCATAAATACGGCAGCCCATGCGTGAACATGAATGCCCAGAATGCTAACCATTCATGATCTTGAGGCGCCAGCGCGCGACTGCGATACCTTAGCTTACAGCAAAGTTCTTAGGCCTCCACAGTTCAACGGGATGCCCACGATTCATCTAGAACCTTGTGCGCACAAACGAACTATGCTACCCCATTAGAAATGGCATTCCAGACTCAAAAGACACATCAAAATTTCTATCCAACGTTATATCAATAGAAAGTGGGTCCCACACCCAATTTTTGTTTGAAGCCAAAATCCACAAGGGGCCTTGGAATTAGCCCAGAAGTCTTAAGACCTAAACAAAGGGTTGTTATAGACTAAAATTTGGATTCCCGAGATAACCATTCTGATGAAATTCTCATGCGAGCTCGTTTACTTAGAGTGTTGACTAAAGTCAAACTTATGCTTCAACTTGAATGAAAAAATGCCTAATCGCACAGACTCACACTGAAAGTCGTGGGAGTCATATCGACCATTCTACAAGCCTGAAATGACTCTTTTGGAGTTGGAGCTGAAGGATTTAGCAGAATTTGGTTTAAGCGTCATCTTACTGAACTTTTGATCAAAAGTAACTTATGAAGGTTCAAAAACTCCAAAACACTAAAACTCGCATAAAACTAAATGAACGACTAGATAATCGAACTACTAGTCCAGTAAATTATAAGTAACTTGGAGTCTCTACACCAATGCTCTAACTGATGAATAGGAGGCATAACCACAAAAATGACTTGAAGGTCATTACAAACTTCAATAAGCTACACTACCAAGTGTCTTTGCTATCCTATAAGGACCAATATATCGGGGACTGATCTTCCCTTTCTTACCAAACCTCACAACACCCTTCATGGGTGAAACCTTCAAATAGATCCAATCATTAACCTCAAACTCCAAATCTCTTTGTCTAACATTTGTATAGGATTTCTGATGACTTTGCATTGTTGTAAACCTCTCCAATACCGTCCTCACCTTCTCTATGGCTTGATGAATCATGTCTGACCCTATGAACTTAGCTTCACCAACCTCAAACTAGCCAATTGGAAATCCACATCTTTGCCCATAAAAAGCCTCGTACGGAGCCATCTAGATATTAAAGTGATAACTATTATTGTAAGAAAAGTCTATGAGAGGAAATTGATCATCCCAATTACCTTTGAAATCCATGACACATGCTCTAAACATATCCTCTATGGTCTAAATTCTGCACTCTGTTTGACCATCCATCTAAGGATGAAAAACAGTACTAAGAATTACCTTCAAACCCAAACTTTTCTTAAATGAATTCAAAAACAGAGCGATGAATTGCGCATCCTGATCTGAAATGATGGTTAAAGGGACTCCATGAAGTCGCACTATCTAATGTATGTATAAAATCACATGATCTTCTACTGAATTTGTAGTCTTTACCGGTATGAAATGGACCGATTTAGTCATCCAATCAACAATCACCCAAATGTAATCATGTTGCTTGCGAGATCACGGCAAGCCGGTAATGAAGTACAATACACATTTTCATAATATTCCACTAATTTACTACTATAAACTAATGGTAAATCTTTGTGGAACCCAGATAGATCAAATATCTTGAGCTTCTTTCATGATCCTCTCTTGGAGCTCATCACCATCGAAACACACAATCTACCTTGATATGGCAACACGCCATCTCCTCCTTGTTCAAAATGCATCTCCTTCTCCTTAAGAACATTTGCCTTTATATCAAGTAAGATGGGGTCTTTGTCTTGCTTCTCCTTCACTTCTAACACTAATGATGACTCATCATTACAACTCCACCTTTACTTAGATATAATAAATGGACTCCCAAACATTGAAGTCTGTGATCTTCCTTAGCCCAAATCTTTCTTTCCTTCCTCGACATCAGTAGTACTCCCCATGGAAAACGTACTCAAGGAATCTGCAATAACGTTAGCCTTAACTAGGTGATAGAGGACATACTGATGTCATATTCCTTGAGTAAGACCAACCACCTCTTTTGTGTGAGATTAAGCTCCTTCTTATTGAGAACATACTGGAGACTCTGTGGGTCGATGAACACATCCACATGATCGCCATAGAGATAGTGATGTCATATTTTCAGATAAGAAAACTATTGCAGCCAACTCGAGATCATTAGTCTGATGTTGCTCTCTAAAATCTGAAGTTGACTGGAGGCATAGTCTATAACCTTACCAGTATATATCAACATTCAACCATGATCCCCTTTGTAGCCTCTAGTTGAGTAAACACTAGAGCAGTAGTTAACCAAGTTTTCAATTCTTGAGAGCTTTGCTCACAAGCCTCAGACTATTGAAACTTATGTTTGTTCTGATTCCACTTAGTCAATGGGGAAGAAATTAAATAAAACCTCTCGATGAACCTTCCATACTAACATGCCAACCCAAAGAAACTCCATATATCAGTAGGGGATGTATGGCTTGGTGAATTCTCAATTGCCTCAATCTTCTAACTGTCGACTTGAATTCCTTTGCTAAAAAAGATGTAGCCTAAGAATGCTATAGATTCAAGACAAAACTCTGACTTAGAAAACATGGAATATAACTTTCGATCTTTGAGAGTTTGGAGAACAATTCTAAGATGGTTGGCTTGATCCTCCTCATTCCAAGAGTAGATCAGGATGTCGTCAACGAATATCATAACAAACATATATAGATACCACTTAAATAATCTGTTCATGAGATTCATTAATGATGTAGGTGTGTTAGTGAAACCAAAAGACATAATAAGGAACTCATAATGACCATAACGGGTCTTAAATAATATTTTCAAGACGTCACTTTCTATCACTTTAAATTGATGATAGCCAGATCCGGGGTCCATCTTAGAAAAATTATGCTTCAAAAATAAGGTAAAAATAATTCATTTCATGTTTTGTACATTGTATAATCCTCTTCACAAGTAATATTTTTTGCAATCTAACACTGTCTGCATTTCTTAATCAGAATTCTTTACTCTGTCACTATATTTAAATGTTGATAATAAGTACTTTTTACCAACAATATATTTATTCTTGACAGCTTAGCATGTACAAATCATGTAAAAATGAACAAGAATATTGAGACCTAAAGGGGCACCTAAACCCACATGATTACATATATTTGACATACAAGTTGGAAATATGTACTCACTATGTTCACTTTTACTTTCCACAATGAACTTTTCAATCCTTAATGAATAATAAATGAAGTTCTTACTTTACCATGATACTCATATTAATTGGTGTATAGGCTTTAATAAACTTGAGAATGCCTATTTTAGATTTTAAAAAAAGATGATCAAAAGTATTCCCACATGCTTTTTTGCGTGACTGAAACCCTCAACGTGCCGGTTGATGGGGGAGGTGCTCAACAACTTGAGATAGTCTCACTTGACTTGAGAATACATCAATGAATTGAAAAGTTTGGAATTGATTTAAAAATACCAAGCTGAGGTGTTTATATGTTCACTATCAAAGTTGGAGTGCTTACTTGCCAACTGAGATCAAGTTGAGTGGTTTTTTTTTTTTTTTTTTTATGTATTATGACTTTTATTTTTAGTGTAATTCGAATGGAAAAATCTGCAATTGCACATTTACTATCTCGTCTTGAAGATACATTATTTTTATTTTACTCCCAAAAAGAAAAGAGATGTTGTAATTTGATATTTTATGTTTTTTACTATTCACAAGTCTAGATTACTGTAATCTGTGTGGTATTAAATATTTATTACTCTCTCCCTCATTTTCCTCTGTCATTATGTTTGATTGAAGAGAAATATTTTCTCTCAGTCACTCCGTCACACTCTTCTTTGTAAGTTGTCCTGCATTTTTTCTCTTAATAGTTGGATTATTTTTTTTTAATTTCGAATTTTTTGGATGAAAGGTTGAATAAGAAGTGCAAAGGTTATGATTTTTTTTTTTTGTTGAATTAGAATTTTTGGTATGAAAGTTTCAATAGAAAGTGCAAAGGATAGCTAAGTGTTCTATACTTTTTGGCTTAGTCATTTTTCCTTGGTTTCATTTTATGCTACTCAAATTAAACAAAATTTTTTCTTTCAAACTGTATAAATGTGGTTTGAGGTTCTATGCCCTTTTATCCTTTAAACTTTTAACAAAAATCACTTAAAATTAATCCAACGATGATGAACCTTCTAACTAGTGTAAGAACAAGAGGTTTAATTGGATTTCTTTGGTTTAAGGAAGATCTTATATAGAATGGAATAGATTCGAAGGGAGTCATATATAGCCAACCTATGAAATTTGGAATTTAGGGAAAATTTGATTGATTAATTGACAAGGTACGTGCGTAACAATATTTTTTTGATTCTCATTGATCTTTTATTTCAGATTAATTAGATACCAATGATGCTCCTTTCCTTCTTGAAGAAGACTAGCTTATAATTAAAATAAAAATCCAATGGCTAGATACTTCTGTATGGCAATAGAGGATGAATTTTTTCTCAATTTAACAATCATTACCTATCGTTATTAGATACATACGAACTGCTTTTATAGTTTTTCTATCTCCGGTAGCTATGCTTTCTTGTGAATCTTTTAGTGGGATTTTTTGTTTTTGCAATTTTGTTTCTGTGGAAGTTGGCGTAATGTTAAATTAACTTGATGGATGATCCTTTCTGAATAGAAAAGATGGTTTTTTTTGTGTGGGGTGGGGCATTGACGACTCAGGCTAATTAGTGGCCTAAAGACAAAAATAAATCTGAGGTCTAACTTTTAATTTGTTATTTTTGAAATGCAAAGTTATTTCTTTTTTTTCGTAAATTTTTTTATTTATCTATGGTTTTAAATATATATATATATATATATATATATATATATTTATCTTGTGGTCTTAAACATGAAATGTGGAAGATAAATTTTAAAAGTGACAAAGAAGAAAAACCATTCTTTAATGTTTCGAAACGAACTAAAAAAGAAAAATAAATTGAAAGAAACATTACAATTTTTTTTTGTTAAAAAAGACTTGAAACAAATCTATTATTCCTAAAAACGGGGGCTTCAAGTTTGGGTAACTATGACGGATTCCTCATTTTAATGACATCGAGCCGCCTCTGGCCAGAGTGGGTATGGCTTGGAATGGGGGATCATTTACCCCACGTGCATGTGCGGTTGTGGTTTGGGAAAGCCTTGCGTGGTTGAACAGTTTAAGGATAGATTTTTCCTTTAGGTAATCTCGAGTATGATATAAGGAAATTTGGTACAAAGTTATAAGTTATTTAATATGTCGAATTAAATTCCTCTATTTTCTTGAGTCCATTCGATTTTCAGAGAAGTACTTCAGTCATATATTCAAAATATATGTGGAAAGATAGTAAGAACGGAAAGTTATTTTTTTGTTAGCAGATCCAACAAGTTACCACTAAATTTATTAAATAACACTACTCAATTACCAGTACAAGTAACGCTATATGTATTTAAAATCTTGTAAAATATGAAAGTACTTTCGATATGGTGGTGAGGAATAAGTTAGTATGTAACAATATTATCTTTATAGATGATGATATACACTAGACATTCAACATGTTGCTTTAAAGATGTTCTTGTGTAACACAGGTGTTCTTTATATGTGCTAACCATTATTTGCTCGTGTCTCTTTCATGTGCTTTGTGTAAACTTTAGTTTTTTCATTTCAAAAGAACATTTCAAAATCTCAACCAATCAGTCTAACACACAACAAAACATTTTTCGTTGCAGCTCAGATGGAGAGCAACAATTCTGATGTTGACAACTCAACCTTCAGTGGGAATTCAACCCCTACTAATGTGCCAAGAGATGTAGCCACAACTGAAAGTGTTGTTGGTAATGTACTACCCCAAATCGAGGAACAACGGGTAGCCTACCAAGAATTTTATCATAGATATCTTGCTCTTTTTCCTACACAAAACGTGATTCCAGTTAAGTTTCTTCACTTAACCAAGGTTGTTTTGTTTATATTTTTCATGCCTTATCACTTAAATTGTGTTTGTCACTTGATTTTAAACTTAATCATATGCTTATATTTAATTTAGATATTTGTTGCTTAGATAAAAAGATGCCCACTCAGAAAAAATTTAGGGCCTGTTTGGAAGGACATCCTGGTAATTGTATTTGGTGTGATTGGGTGTAATTACATTGTCTGTCATGTTTGGTTGGACAGGTAATTACTTGGTCAGCAGGTAATTGGTATAATTGGCAGGGGGTAATTACACTATACAACTCACAAGCAAATGCTGTGAATTGCTGGTAATTAATGGTGTAATTACCAGCCGGTTACTTTTTAATTTCATTTTTTATTTCTATTTTTTTGTTTTTTTTTACTTCTATTATTTTAAGTTTTTTTTTTTTTGCTATTCTAAAAGTTTATTTGTTATTTTATATTATTATATTTCATTTTCTTCTTCTCAACCTTACTTTACGTGATTCTATGCAATTTTCCGTATTATCTATTTCTTTATTCATGCTTATTTTCTCAGTAGGATAATTTTACTAGTATTCTAATTTTTAAATTAAAATAGAATTTATTGTTAAGTAAGGTTATAGACTTACGATTTTTTTTAAAATGAAATAAAATAAATCATATTTATGTATGCTATGTTGAAATTTGCTATAAGAGTATTATGCTAAATTTTTTGTTCTGAATTTATAACTTACGTTATATTTTCTATCTCATTTGTTTTAGTAATATGTAATTCACATTGCATGTTATTTTTTAATTAGACTTGATAGATTATTTTTTTGTCAAACAGTTAATAACTTATGATATTTTATTTATATATTAATTTTTTTTATCAAACATACATTTCACAATGTTCGTAGAAACTTCATATTTTTAGTTTTTATGATCAATTCAATTGAAATATATTAATTTCAAAAAATATAAATCAAATATTTTTTCATAATATTAGTTAAAGAATATATGTTTATTAATTAATATATTTTCAAAAAAGAATATATATCTTAAATATTTAATTTAATGTCATTTTTAAAGTTTCTTATTTGTCTGGTATAAATTTTAAATAATTAATTTTTATTTTTAAAATTTAATATAATTTTATGATTGCAATTGTGCATTTAAACAGAAAATATGTAATTACATTGTGGATCCAAACATGACATGTCTAATTACAGTGTAATTACATTGTAGCAACCAAACAGGTTAGTGTAATTACTAGACAGTGTAATTACTAGGCTGGTAATTACTACCCTAGTAATTACACCAATTCCAATTACCAGGTGGCTTTCCAAATAGACCCTTATAGTTATTTTTCAATAATTCTTGGTTGAGTTATTCTCTATTGAAAATATTCCAAAAATTGTCAGATGTTTTGACAACATTCAACTTCTAATTGTAACTTGAAATCTAATAGGTTTTTGATGAGTATTTTCAGTTGGGCAACATTTCCCTTATAAATGATACTCCCTCTGTTTCAAAAAGGATTACCTAGTTTGACTTGACTTGTAGTTCACGAAAATAAAGTAGACTTTTCAATCTAGCGATCCCAAATTAATGTCGTGTCAAATGTACCAAAATTCCTTTTAATCTAGTGAATTTAAACATTTCACATAGAAAGTTGAAATTAAAGCATTTTCTTGATGCCTTTGATATCCTTTTCATCTCCTTGTTAGTTGATGGTTCTTAAAGTCTTGCGAACTTGTATGTTTTTCTATTTTAGATGTTTTTTTTCTATTTTGTTGTTCAGTGAGTCTGCTCCTAAATGAGCTCAATATTTTAGGAAAGATATGGAGGCGATGGGCAGGTATTGCTTTGAAAACATAATAATTTAGAGTTTGATACTTGAATTTTCTTTTTATAGACTGGATCAAGCTCAAGGACTCTTGCCCTATTTGTAAGAGGGACGCAGGTGCAAGAATCAATTAAATTATTCATTGGGTGGACGAACTAGTGGAGTGGCATCATTAAGCTTAAGAGAGTTGAATTAAACCTTAAATTAAGGAACCATTCTAAGTTTGAGAAAAACAATGGTCTTTAAGTTTGATGTGTTTTCTTTCTGTTCGACTATACTAAGTTTTATCCAGACTTTGAAGCTGAGCATAAGTTGGTACTCATGTTGGTTTAAGTTTTTGGTATCGAGCAAATTTGGTTCATAATCAATGCTTACTGTTCCCGTTAGGAATCAATTTGATAAAAAATATATAGCCATGAGCTCTCTCTCTTTCTTATCCTGTCTCTTAAGGAAAAGTGCCTCGAGGATATCAATCATAATTCTAATTAATATAGTAGTTCACTCGGAGCTTTGGCAACAACCAAAGGAGGTGTGATGTACATTGACATCATTGGAGGTTTTGAAAACCTCTTGATTCTTAGCTTTGAATGCCTCCCGATTTATTCCTATATAGAAGGTATACATTCTATTCAACTATACACCAACAACAAAAAAAGTATATATTGTCATTCGAAACCATCAATAACAAAAATTCCTAGGCTGATTCAAATCTCTAAGCGCATACATTTTGTTGAGAGAGAGATCGCCATCAGAGAGCATCTAGGTTAATTAGTGATTTTATAATATATATATTAGTGGTAGTTAGTTACTTTCAACTATTCTACTTTAGTGATTGTATTTTTAATTATAAAAATGTTGAGCGGAGGTGCAAGGCTCGAATAACTTGAATCGACAATGTCAATTTAAATTGATATCCCATTGGTGGAACGTGAATATGAGAAGATTGACATGATCTAAGATTTTCTTGTGTATTATACATGATAATTAATTTAAGTATTTGCTTCCTTTTAATTTTGTTGTCTCCTTGGCCATCACCTAAAATGAACAAGTTCTGTGTTTGTCATTGTAGAGATCTATCTCTTTCTCATGGGGCGGGTATACTGTTTCTGGTTAGGTAAATTTTAATCAAATTTTTTTTAATTTCACCCAATAAGAAAAAATGACATGTAATAATTAATTTTGTAAAAAATAAATATAGAGGGAAATTATAGTTTCAAGGGTATAAATAGGCTGAAAAGATGAATGAAGGGTATTTTTAAACCTTTTCCTTTAGTTCAACATATTTTTAATCCACATTGTCTTTCCATTGTTAGGAACTTTAGTGTTGGGTAGAGAATTTGCTCCACCCATGGCTAAACCTTTTATTTGAGAGAATAAGAAAATGTGATGTTTGATCCCAGTTTAGAGACTGTACTTATAGTGATAATGTCACGCCCCGAGCATACACCATGGACATGGCCGACACTCGAGAACCATTGTTGATACCCAAGAGATCCCTTAGCCTGACTGACTACTTAGTTGAACAATAACTCAAGAAGATTTAAGCTATAATATGGAATTTAAAATTTAAAGTCTCAAAATTTCTTAAGATTCAAACAATCTCAAAATTGTGTACACAAAAAACGTCTAAAAGTACTCTGAAAACAATAATAATTTGCAAAATAGTTCAAAAGAAATACTAAAAGAAACTCAACACTAGCTATCTATGAAGCCTCTATACTTCAACATGGATGTAAGGAGAAGACCCATGACACGTCAAAACTACGAAACTGAAACACAAAAGTGGAGTCTTCCAGAATGCAAGGAAGGCTCTCCAAACAAGGAAGAAGTGCAAAGTGATCTCAACGGAGCGCTTATTGATGATCCTAATCAATTGTATCAACATCATGAAAACATGCAGGTCGAATGACATCGGTACATTGAATGTCCGAATATGCAATATATCAGAGGAAAATAAATAATGGAACTGAAGAAGCTGAAGCAAAATACTCAACTAAATGTAAAGCATAAGTAGAGATAAAATTATTTCAAAGCTTTACAAATAAATATGCTAAAATAATGAACAATACTCATATAAAATTTGATAGTGAAATACCCGTTATTAATTTCACAAACAACCATCTCTATAATCTTTATGATGATGCATCACCTCGTCAACGGTGCCAGAACTTTCTTATTCCTTGTCAAGGTATAGAACATACTAAACTCATGGATCCATCTAATAGGCCTTCTCAAAGGGAGTAAGTGATAACATGGCCAGCATGGATGACACTAACATGAGTGGCATATACCCCTCAAGACCATTCACACGGAGTCAAGCAAGGGATCTCCAAGGCCTACAAGCAATGTTCATGAAAAGGGAAGCATTAGAGGAGCTTGAAGGTCACCAAAGAAGGACATACAATGTTTGTAAGGTACATCAAAATGAGAAGGAAGAAGGAAAGAGGCCATGTGTGCAAATGACCATTTCATGAATTCAAGAATTCACAAAAGAAGGCAAC
>JAJOOH010016874.1:0-70764 GCA_029582605.1 Solanum gracilifrons
AGCTGTTTCAATTCCCTATTATATCATTTCATCCGCTTAACAAAATTGTATTTGCTTGTATATATCATTGTTTTAATATTCTTTAATTTTTTGCATTACACATGTCCTAAATACCACATTGATACTTTCAGCTATGGGTTGGCCATGGGAGTAGAGCTGCAGAGGAGAAACTATTTTTTGACAGCCACCTTGCACCATTTTATAGAATTGAGCAGGTTCTGCTTCATTGTGCTTTCTGCTAGATACTTTTTCCATTGCCTCTATGTTGTTAAGTCAGACTTGGTAAAATATTCATGATTGTAGTATCCAATAGTTTGCCTTTGGATCCTGTTACAGTTCAGATGTACTTCAAACTATGTTTCTCATTTCTGCCGTTTTTACTAAATTAGTATCCTTAAATCAAGTAGCTGAGTCCCACTTCTCCCATTTATCAGGGTTAAGGGAGCTATAATGTCTCTCTCATTTTCTTTCCTTTTTTGAGGTGGGGGTGGACTGAATGACCTTTGAATCTCATGGAAATTACTATCACCTTATAAAATTTGCAGCTCATTATTGGTACAATCTCGGACGCAGATAATGGAAAGTCACCTCCGATTGTTACTGAAGACAACATGAAGTTACTCTTTGACATACAAAAAAAGGTAATTCATCTTCTTGAATTTTGTCTTATACTCAGAGGAATCATGCTTCCTTTAATTACCTACTAGAGGAGTGAACATCTTTTGACTTCCGCTTTATGGTTTTGTGCATCACATGATAAAAGGAATTGAAAATTACTCTATATTCTTAATATTTCTTCTTTTCCTAGAAACTAAGTTTGCTCCATGTTGAATAGATAGATGCAATCCAAGCGAACTATTCTGGCTCAAGGGTATCTCTGCCTGACATTTGTATGAAGCCACTAGGCACAGAATGCGCTACTCAAAGTATTCTTCAGGTACAATTATATAAGTTAATTATCCTGCGGTTTTCTATAATATATCTCATAGTAAAGCAAACATTAACTGAAATTTCTTATCGCGATTAATATTTTGAGACAAATTCTCAAATTTGTCGCTGATCTCTTACTGAAGAATGTCATGATCTGAAGATTGTGTCAAACATTGAGTACTTATGGGAGAAATAAAAGTAAAGTTCCTTGGGCTGTGAATGATCTTTTTTGCTTTCTCTCTGCTCTATGATTGTGTGTAATGACTCTTTGAGTTTGAACATGCCATTACTTTGATGTCGTCTTCTGTATGATTTTCAGTTAACTTCCTGTTCGTTACTTCATTGTAAGAATGTTATCTGTTTATCTAATCTCTAGTGATTCGGCTGCTTCTGTTAATTGTCCATGATGGCTGCTCTTACAGATGTCTGTTGTAGTCTTGTTGACATCTCTGAGTTCCCCTTAAAATGTACTTGCAACTGATTCCCACTTATGTAACGTGCAGTACTTCAAAATGGATCGCAGTAACTTCGATAATCTTGGAGGTATTGAACATGTTGAGTACTGTTTTCAGGTATGTTCTGATCTAACTTTGTAATGCCGTACTGATTTACTTTTACTTTCCTTTTGTCTGTGGTCACTGTTATAATATTCTTCTTCCTTTATAATTTACCTGACTTTACCCATAACTTGCTTTTCTGGTCCAGTGGTCCTCATTGTTGTTTGCTGCATCCATTCAACTCCATATGATAGCAGACTAACATTAACAGTTGCTACTGCTGTCTGGAATTATATTGTGTTGTGCTTAAGCATGGATAAAGATAGAGCATATTCCTCATGCACACATCATGTTGAGATATCCATGCCCAAAATAATTAACTGCAGAAATTCTGGGATTTGAACGTGTGAGATGTTTGAATAAAAACAAATTATATCAGATTGACTGCCCTTTTTATTTAAATCAGCAGATGATACCCAGGACCAACCTGATGCACTAACTCTAAACAAAGCATATCCAAATGTTCATGGTATCACTAACTTAGCGCCATAGAATCTGTGATGACCTTGTTTCGTTTTTCATATCCATCATGAGCTCAGGAGAGGCGTAAGTTTCTTCAAATTGATTGCATGAGCAAAAAAGATAAGAGGTCCTTCAGCTTGTGTCTACTCACAGTTCTTACAGTATCTCTCCACCAAGGAACTGGATAGTCGAACAGCTTAAGTTTGTAAAGTCGGTCAATTCTTATTGTCTTCAGAAGAATATTAAGAAGTGAACAACTAAGAATGTTTGGCACTGGAGTTTAAAGCATCGGAAATAAATCAATATTCTTAGTTTTCCTTATAATTGTGTCTCAATCGTTGACATCCACTTTCATTTCATACTTCTTCACAACCTAAAGCAACAATGTTAAAGCTCATCATCAATCTTCTTTTGCTGTTTCCTTCAGCATTATACTTCAGCAGAGAGCTGTTTGAGTGCTTTTAAAGCTCCACTTGATCCAAGTACTGCTCTTGGTGGTTTCTCTGGTAACAATTACTCTGAGGTACCTCTTTTTTCCCTTTGTGCAGTAAATTGGTGATTCAAATAACTGATCACAGTGTTGGTGTAAGTAGTAACCTGATGATATAATGTTTCTGAGACAGGCTTCTGCTTTCATTGTGACATATCCTGTGAATAATGCAATTGATAAAGAAGGCAACTATTCTAAGAAGGCAGTGGCCTGGGAGAAGGCTTTCATTCAGTTAGTGAAGGTTTGCATGTTGTACTATGTTCCTTCACTAATGATTCATGCTACAATGTGCTTCTAAGAACTCTAAAAAGAAAGCTTGATTACAAGAGGAATCATTGAGAGATCTTAATGAAAGTTTGAGCATCCTTTTCTAATCTTAAATTACCTTGACTATGTGGTCTAATCAGTTCTGATACTCTGGCCAGGATGAAATCTTGCCAATGGTGGAAGCAAAGAATTTGACCCTCGCCTTTTCATCAGAAAGTTCTGTTGAGGAAGAGTTAAAAAGGGAGAGCACAGCAGATGCTATTACTATCTTGGTAAGGGAGTGAACCCCTAGAGTTTCATATTTATTTTGGCATGTGTTCCTGACTCACCTTAATGAGTATTATATCATCCACTTCCTCTGTTGCTCATCTGTTTCTTTTTGTACGTGCTCTATTCCAGATAAGCTATCTTGTGATGTTCGCCTATATATCCTTGACATTGGGAGATACTCCCCGTTTCTCCTCTTGTTACATTTCCTCTAAGGTACAGTGCTTTTGGCCTTGCATGCCATCAACTATTAGTAATACAGGCTTATGACTGTTGCAACTTTTACTATTCAGTCAACACATTTTAGATTTTTGTAAAAGAACATACAATGAGAATCAACATTGACGTACTCAATAGTTTCTTTGCCTTTTTCATTTTCACTAGAAAGATGGTGTTTATATTAGTCTTGTTTGCCTTTGTGACATTTGTTCTTAATTTGATGGAATGTTGTGTTCCAGGTATTGCTTGGTCTTTCAGGAGTTATACTTGTTATGCTTTCTGTTCTTGGATCAGTTGGTTTCTTCAGTGCCGTAGGCGTAAAATCTACCCTCATTATAATGGAAGTCATCCCTTTCCTTGTCTTGGCTGTAAGTTGAATTTCGACAGTCTCCTTTTCTTTGACTTTATATGTCTTTATGTGTTGATCCTCTTTCTTTAAAAAAATTACTTATTAACCTTCCTTTTGCTTTATGGTCATTTTCAATCACCATATTTTCTCAGGTTGGTGTAGATAACATGTGCATTCTGGTGAATGCTGTTAAGAGACAGCCAATGGAACTGCCTTTAGAGGGACGAGTAAGCAATGCTCTTGTAGAAGTTGGACCATCAATTACGCTAGCTAGTCTATCAGAGGTTTTAGCATTTGCAGTTGGAAGTTTCATTCCGATGCCAGCATGCCGTGTTTTTTCCATGTTTGCAGGTTAGGAACACCCTGATATTAGGTTTAGAGAGTTGTTAATATTATTTGAATATCTAACATCCCTGTGTCTGGGTTTCTGTCTTATCCCATTTCTGTTTTTTGCTCTGCAGCGTTGGCCGTTTTGTTGGACTTTCTTCTGCAAGTTACAGCATTTGTTGCCTTGATTTGTTTTGATTTTTTGAGAGCTGAAGATAACAGAATTGATTGTTTCCCATGTATTAAAGTGTTTGGTTCAAATGCTGATCCTGAAAAAGGTAAATCTGGGAGAATTTCATCAAGCTTTCAAATTTTCTTCCTATTGAATGAAACCCTTATATCAAATGATTTTGTAGGTAACCAGCAGAGAAAACCTGGATTGCTGGTACGGTATATGAAGGTAATGGATAGTCTTAAATGTCTTTCTAAAATTTCATCCTTTGTGCTCTCTGAACATCAGCTTATGATCTCTGAAATGCTTTTAATGGTTGTTTTCTTTATCTAGTACAAGGTTTATTTAAAATCTAAATGAAAAGGTTGCATTCTCATGTAAACGTATGTACGATCATGTCTTTGTGCTATCGATCAACAATAACATCTAAGATTGTTTTACTTTACTATTACAATAGATGTTTGATCCTGCTGCTAGTTTTACCCTTCAAAGTCATAAACTGCTTAGTTTGACCATGCAAAATCTAAACATATGACTAAAAGGAGGAACTCTGAAGATATTGCTCATATTGCAGCTATTATTTTAAAGATATCTATGACGTACTTATTTACATATAAGCCATGGAGATCTTGAAGGATGGGTTATTGTTTATGATTTCCATTGGTTATTTTTTTCTTCTTCTTGATAAGTAAAATGTCATGATAAAGGGGAAGTTTGAAATCCTAATTAAGAGGAGTTCTGTTCTACCAGATCTGTCTTGTCATCTGGACATTGCTGAGTATTGTAAGCTAAGTTACACAGAATCTTCACTTTCGATGCCGCACCGTGTCAGATTCACAAAAATATACTACTTTTGGAGAATCCGACATGCACCCGCTGACATTTTTGAAGAGTCTGAGTAACATACATTGTGAGGGGAAAATATTGCTATCATCTTCATTAGATACAGTGATGTGTTCCCTGTCCTTGAAAAGCCTTTGGTTTCTTTGTCTAAATTTTAGTTACTTCCCAAGCCATATTTCTGCTCTTGCATCCTTTCTTCTTCGAGCACCCAAGTAATGCCTCCTATGATCTTAATCGATTATTTAACTCGTGCGTTAACATCTTGACCTTACGATCGTAGAGATCTTGGTAGATTTATGGGAGTTTTGTACATCTTGGTAGCTTTATGCTGTTGATGATTGCAGAGTTCTCTATATGTTATGTCTTACACTACTTGGTGATCTTTGATAACTGGAGCTGTTTTATTTTGTATTTGTTAACCAATTTGATTTATTTTCATTTTTTTCACTTTTAGGATATTCATGCCCCCATCTTGAGTCTCTGGGGAGTAAAACTTGTTGTCGTATGTGTTTTTGCTGCTTTTGCATTGGCGAGTATTGTAAGTTGCACCATCTTTTTACCATGCAATCTTCATCTCTTTCTGCTGTTTTTATTATATTGAGCAACCTGGTGGGGAAGTGTGATCACCTTATGCTTATATTCTTCAAGGCATTGTGTACAAGGATTGAACCTGGTTTGGAACAACAAATTGTTCTTCCTCGCGACTCATACCTTCAGGTTTAGTACCCTAAGTAATGTGCATTTACAAATCTGGTTTTCATAGAGTTGCTTAGTATGATTTATGTTATTTTGTGCAGGGTTACTTCAATAATATCTCAGAATATCTCAGAATTGGACCACCTCTGTACTTTGTTGTCAAGAACTATAACTTTAGGTACTATGGATAACATACTCCTTTAATTTAGCAACATGCTTCTCAATATGCCCACTTGTGTGTTGTTATTACCTTTCCTTAAATAAGAGATTGTTATCGGAATGATATCGCATATCTATGGCAAAACTCTTGGTTACCCTGTTCAAACTATGAACAGATTGCTTGGTTAACTGGCTTTTGCATGAATTAAATGTCAGAACTTTGAGCTATTATTGGTGGCAGATGTGAATCTTGAACGCAATAGTTCTAATGATTGAGAATGTTATTTTACTTTCTCAGTTCTGAATCAAGACAAACAAACCAGCTATGTTCTATAAGCCAATGTGACTCCGATTCTCTATTGAATGAGGTAACACTCTTGTTCCTTTTGACGAATCATGTGATTGACATGCTATTGAGTCTTGTGAAGTGGAGTCTTCCTGTAATTAAGCTGCATGTAGAATTGTCTCTCTTCATCCTGTATGGTATATTTTCGGTCTTGGCCTATGTTTTTCAGCTGCTGGGTTTGGGAGGGATAGCATTTGGTTTATAGCTGACCCCTAACTCATTAGCTCATCCCATTTAGAGATCATGCGCCTTCTAAAGTTTGTTACATATGTTCTTCATTGTTGCCAATTTATGGTTTGTGTATATAATTTTCCTCAGCTTGTTCTGTGTTACTTTAGGTTAACTTTGTATTTCTGCAGATTTCCAGAGCATCTTTAGTCCCAGAATCAAGTTACATCGCAAAACCGGCTGCTTCATGGCTTGATGATTTTCTTGTTTGGATGTCTCCAGAAGCATTTGGGTGCTGCAGAAAATTTACAAATAGTAGTTTTTGTCCCCCTGATGATCAGGTTCTTTTGCTTTCTTTCTTAAGAAGCATCTCCAAATAATTTACGAACAGTAGTTTTCTTAATATAATATCATTAAATAAAATAGTTACTTATAAATACTTTACAATAATAGTATTAAATTTCTCAATATAAGCATCTGTTTCCTTTCAGCCCCCTTGTTGTTCACCCAGTAGTGGCTCCTGTAGCTCGAATGGAGTATGCAAGGATTGCACAACGGTAATCCAAATAACTCTTATCTGATATACTTTGTTATGTATGCTTTATATTACAATGTGCCAATAAGCAAAATGTGCAGTTTCAATTATCTTTTTTACTTTGGCTTTTGAGAGATACTTCTTGGACATTTTTCACATCAAGCGAGAATCATGTGGTGAATACCTCAGTTTCATGGAAATCATTAAGCCAACAGAAAACTGTTGACTAACATTTGGTATCCACATTTGGTATCCTTCAGTGTTTCCGTCATTCAGATTTAGCAAATGGTCGCCCTACAACTGAACAATTTCGAGAGAAGCTTCCATGGTTCCTGAATGCGTTACCTTCCAGTGATTGTGCTAAAGGAGGCAATGGGGCTTACACCACTAATGTGGAGCTTGAAGGTTGATCAATTATATGTATATTTGGCTGTTTCTTTTGAACATGATGTTGATCCTTGCAGTCAGTATCAGTTGCTCCACTGAATCAGCTCCCATTAATTATATCTTTGTTCTTTTTGTTTTGTTCATCAGGCTACGAGGATGGTATAATTAAAGCATCAGCCTTTCGTACATATCACACGCCTCTTAACAAACAGGTATATAATCATTCACAACCCTTTACCTTATAGTTCACTAAACTTTTTCTAGGGGTCCATGTGTTCGATCTTAACCCGTCTTCTTCAGGTTGACTATGTCAATTCTATGAGGGCTGCACGAGAATTCAGTTCAAGGGTTTCTGATTCTCTAAAGGTAATTTCTGAATGCAGCATAATGAAGTATTGATATCATTTTCAGGAGCTTAACTGTGTGGCCTCTTTTTGTTGTCTCTACCCATTTTTTTTAATGACAACTACCAAGATTATCTCTTTCCTTTTTGATTTGTTCATCTATCAGTTTATACATTCTGGTGATAAACTAATGGTACTGTCTGCAAGCAAGTTGTGGTTGTACTCCTGTTTTATTTCCCATTATAGCTTGCAGAGCATTGTCATTCGTGTATTCAACTCCTTTTTTTGTGTACTGATAATTACAGTTTATTTAAGAATATTAAGACTGTTATATCAAGTTTGTTGATGCATCATGAATGTGAAATATGGTAATTTGAAAAGTAAAGCAGCAATAAGGTCTTTTATAGAGAGTACTCTTACTTCCATTTATATAAATTCTGATTGTACCCGAATGGAAGGAAGATAATCTGGAGTGGTGATTATCTGATCCAAAAACCAAAAAGGCATGTTATAGTTGTAATATGAAAGTTTTAGAAAGTTTAGGTGAAAAAAATCATTGTGGAACTTTCAAGAGATTCTGGAGGTTAGATATTTGTATATCGTGTCTTGTAGATTTTATCTAACTAGAAAATACTTATCTGTACTTATAAGATTCGAGGTAAAAAGGAAGAACAAAACATAGTGCCATAAATGGAAATTGTGTCCAAGTGATAGAGTTTTACACCCTACAATTAAACCCTATAATAAGCTGCTTCTGATCTGTGATTCGCTCCATTATCTTCGTCCAGGCAATCACACACTTGGCATGCATTTCCATAAAAAGAGTTCTGTGTATTATCTATGACTTACCTCTTTCGTTTGTGCAGATGGAGGTCTTCCCGTATGCAGTGTTTTATATGTTCTTTGAGCAATATTTAAGCATATGGAGGACAGCCCTAATTAACTTAGCGATTGCTATTGGTCAGTGTCATCTCTCTGTACTTAGTTTAATGCACCTTTCAGCTGATGCATGATATAACTTTGACTATATGGATATTTTGAAAAAAACATTCTCTTTTTATCTGCTGGTTATCATTTCTATTTGGAAGCATTGGGTAGTTTTAAAACGGCTAAGACCATTGAGAGACATTAACTATGTATTTTTTTTTTTCATTTTCAACAGGTGCTGTATTTATTGTATGCTTAATTATCACTTGTAGGTTAGTAGATTATCTCTTGGAATGCTATCCCATTCCTATCCTTTCTTGCTTTCTTGAACAAAACACACTTATTTTTTGTATTTGTAATATTAACTCTGTTTTGTTTGACCTTTGCTACATCTAGTTTTTGGACTTCAGCAATTATCTTGCTTGTGCTGACCATGATTGTTCTGGATCTTATGGTATATTTTCCTCTTTGAACAATTGTTTGAGTTCATATCATTGCACCTGATTTTCTCTCTCTAGCAGTGACATCTTACATCGTTTTGCAGGGAGTAATGGCAATTCTAAATATCCAGCTCAATGCTGTATCAGTTGTTAACCTTGTGATGGCCGTTGGTATTGCTGTTGAATTCTGTGTCCATATAACACATGCCTTCTTGGTTGGTCTTCTATCAGAGTGATCAATCTGGCCTACTTTTCTTGTTTAAAATAATGAGAGAATGAAGATCAACTTGAGTAGGTTAAGTAAGAGAATACTGTATATTAAACAAATATAAAGTCTGCAAAGAATTGAGAAGGGAATCTGTGTCTGAGTGAGTCGAATGAATGACTAATAAGTTCAAGTAAATCTTTATGCCTACGAAGTTAACATTTTATTTGAAGTCAACATTTTATTTGGCTCTATATCCCTTTGAGCAAGGTTTCATTATTTGTTTTCTTTTCCTATTTTCCTGTATGTTCTGTTAGAGGCATTCATCCTGTAGTTCTCTCTTTAACATTCTTCTGCACTTAATGCAGGTTAGCAGTGGAGATAGAAACCAACGCATGAAGGAGGCGCTGACTACTATGGGCGCTTCTGTATTCAGGTCTGGCATTCTCTACTATTGAAGAAGCTGGCTTGGATTATGTCTTCTGATCTCTCCTTATGTTAGAGCGCGTAAAAAAATAAATTTGATTTTACTGTTCCATTTTATTAATTAAGTGAATCTACCTTCAATGGTCAAGTCTGCCATTCAATTGGATTAACAATAGTGTCTCAGTGTGTTTATAAACAGATGTCACTATGCGTCCTTTCTAGAGCAGTAATTAAGCACTAACAGGATAGTAACATGATATGAGTACATGTCCATGAATGTTCAAATTTTAGGACATTATATCATATAAAATGAGGAACTGTCAGGAATGGCTAGTCATGTCAAAACAAATTTGAAAAATAGGAATTATAGGGACCTGTAATGAGCTTGCATAAGAAACTAGAAAAGAATCTAATTCTATTCAACCTATGCTTACTGGCACATTGAATAGCTAATGGACCTAAAAGAGCATGATTAATTTGAAGCTGTTAATGCAACAGAGGAACACAACAAATATCCGTCTTTTAAATAATGGTAGATATTGAAGAAAATATATATCTGTCAAAGAATTCTCACTTTTCAACTATTCCATCTTTTGCAGTGGTATCACGCTTACAAAGCTTGTCGGTGTCATTGTTCTTTGTTTTTCAAGGACAGAAGTTTTTGTGGTATGTCTATTTGCATACAAAGTCATAAATGGAGTGAGCTACTTGTTCTGGTTACTTCACATCTTAACCTACATTTTGCAGGTTTACTACTTTCAAATGTACCTGGCTTTGGTTCTCCTTGGTTTTCTACACGGGCTTATATTTTTACCTGTAAGTGACTTAAAGTAATAGCATCCTCTTTTCTTCCGTTGAGAGTATTCTCTCTTTCACAACCTTCAAAACAAATTATTAATGCTATTAATTGTTACCGAAAATCTTTAATCCTAAATTAAATATATGTAAAAAATCTTCTGTGGTGAGTTTTGACTTAGCACAGTCTTTTTCTTCATCTTTATCTTTTACTCTCTGATTAGAACTAAGAAGTTCCATCATTTTTCTTTTAAGTAGGAAATGAAAAGTTAATGGAAGATTATATTGGTCGCAATGCCAAATCCTTGAGAGATATAAATTACCATATGAGGATCCCTGAGAGATGTAAAATTACCATATGAGTACAAACAATTTAGCTTGTGTACTTGATCCTTAGTTTTACTTAAATGTCTTAAAATTCTTAAGTTGACGATTATATTGGTAGCAATGCCAGATCCCTTAGAGATGTAAAACTGTGTTGGAAATAATTCAAGGAGATTTTTGAAACTTGAAGCAAAACTTGGCTATGCCTTCTAAGTACTCCACTTGCACCACCTCCATTGCAGGTACTATTAAGCATTTTTGGTCCGCCATCAAGATGTGTGCTTGTAGAGAAGCAAGAGGATCGGCCATCGACATCTTCCCAATTCTAATCTAATCAGGTGTTAAAGAGTCTCCTCTGTAGGAAATATATTCTTTTTGTTCAGAAGCCACGACTTGATGTTTGATCCATAAGATAACAAGCAGGATAATTGGTGGTCTACCTACAGCACAATTCTGATACAAGCTAATGCATTAAAAAGAGCTGCCTTTTGTAGGGATATATAATCTTTTCTTTTTCTCTAGATTTTGTGGGTAGTAGACGGAGCCCTTGAATGTTCATGGCTGCATGTATAACCTTCTGAAGAACACATCAGAATAGTTTTGTTAATTGTAAATTAATACAATTATATTTCTCTGTAAAAGAAGTAAAAAAAGAAAGGTATATATACATATCTTTTGTTTCTCAGTCTTCAATTTTGTCTCTTTACTTTGGTTATATATGGAAGTTTATCTCTTGCAATATTTATATGGAGAAAAAAGATGTCAGTTATTGCATATCCTCACAAGTTCTTTTGTGCATATTTCTTTTCCAAATCTCCCACTTGAAATGGATGGAAATCTGCAACAGAGGCTCACTTAACCTTACACTTACAGACAAGTCCTTGTTTTATGCACAAGTCAAATAAAAACCCTCTTAACATTTGCCCATTATGCTCAAATTATTACATTATACCATTAAAACTTCTAACAGCAGATCCAAATAGAGTATGGTCAGAATCAGCAAGAGAGCAAGGTCAAATTCTGAAGTCAGTATTAAAACAGATAAGCATGCAGCTTCTGGGAAATAGGTTCATCTGAACTCGGTATTTTTGCTACAGAGCAGATACATATACACGAAAAATAATTAAAATTTCAACAAATTATTAAAATTTGAATTATAATGAGTTTTGAGTACTCTAGATGAAACAATAATTGCCTTACGGCTCAATACTAGTTCATAGCAGTCAAAAGGATTGACTTACATGAAGACTCAAACAGAATGAATTTACAATTAAGCAAGCAACATTTCTTCAAGTCTCATACCAAATCTAATCCTAAAAGGAAACTATATTCATTTTGGTAACCGCTTGCAACTAGGGGGTATACCAGTTGTCTACTGTACTAGTATAGGACTGCTGCTACCGAAAGAGCTTCCATAATGATGCTGTGAATCTTGAACTAAGATGAGCTTGATCATTTGGATTTGGGAAGACATACAAACATCGATGCATTCTTCCAAGTCTGCATCGCATGTTAATAGAACCCACTCGGAGTCATCATCCAAGTACTTGAGTTGAAGTCCACTAGGATCATCTATACCAAACCGCCTTGTAATTTCTCTCAGAAGATCATTGTATCTCCAACTGTTTAGGATTCGGAACCTAATCTTTTCTTCTCCATGTGTTACTTTTACTCGCGGAGCTTCTTCTTGAGATGTTGATGGACTCCTCTTCACTAGAGGGTTTTCTGATTTAGGATTCTCAGCAACACATGCATGGCTTTGAGATCTTGGTATGGTCTTCAGTGCTTCACTTGATAAATGAAGCTCTGGTTCACTTTTAACCCTTTTCACTGCATTATCTACAGACTTTTCCTGTACAATTAGATCTTCATCGCCAACAATATTCAAAGGGTGAGATTGAGGCGATTTAGGCTTTGTCCCAGATGAACAACATTGACTTGAACTTGAACTTCGACTGCTGGAAGAGGAGGGTGACTTAGATGCATCAGGATTGGGGCTCGTAATGCATCCCTCTTGTTGCGTGTTCAAGGCTGTTGGGTGTTCATTTGACTTTGAGTCTGCAAAAGGGCTCATTCTTGATGCATTTGGAGAAGCCAACTCTGGGAAGTTTGAATAGAAGGATTCAATTTGTAAAGTGCCAGAGGTACCCTGAACTGAATCAATAACACGTTGGATCTTTTGTAAGGAGTGACCAACCTTCTTGATCTTTCGAGAAGGCCAGCGTTTAATTCCGTGCTGCCTGCATATCCTCTTCAGAGTGGTAGGACAAACTGTATTTCAAGAGAGCATAGGTAAGGAGGGGAAGGAAGAAATAGCAAAAAACAAAGTTAAAATCCTCGTACGTAAAAAGTTCTTGAGAGTAACGCAACCAATAGGATCAGCATAAAAATTTAAAAAATACACGAGAAAGTAGAGTTATAAGTGCACAGGGTGAAACTTTGGATCATATCCATGGAAATTACTCCCTCCGTTTTAATATGTTTGTCCGGTTTTGACTTGGCACAAAGTTTAAGAAAGTAAAGAATACTTTCGAATCTTGTGGTCTTAAACTAAAGATAGAATGTACCAAAGTATCCTTTAGTCTTGTGGTCTTAAACATGCCATTTGGAAAATTGAAATTAAAGAGTGGTTAAAAAAGGAAAGTGACATTCTTTTTTAAACGGACTAAAAAGAAAAGTAAGACTAAGACGAACAAATTGAAATGTAAGGAGTATTAAGTTACTTACCACCAATGCTCTTTGCAGCATCTTTTAGGCTACCAGCAAAATACTGCTGAAGAACTTGCAAGGTAATAGTCTTCTCAGCCTTCGCACGTCTCCTGTCTCCCGTTTTACCCAGATTACGGGAGACACCCTCCTCATAAGCAGAATTCTTACGGTGCCTAAACTCCACCGAATCTTTCCTTAGCATTTCATCTGGTTTTTCATCCTGGAATGTAGACATAACAGAACTCTCCTGGAACTCTGCATCACAAGAGGTCCACGATGTCCTTTCTTGAGAAGTTTCAGTGTGCTCTTTATGTGGTTCAACTGTGTGGTTTGCCACTTCGCCCATAGAAACAGTTTCTTCCTGCAACTCTTTGTCTGTCACAACCCTCAATGTCCGGCAAACATTTTGTATGATGATGGATAATGAAGTAAGCATTTTTCTATGGTCTTCAGGATTTCTGCAGTCTGAGGGTAGAAAGAACTCCAAAACAAAATCAGATGAACCAGTTGAGATACTACGCAGACGTATAGCTACTGCAGCTTGCAGTCCAAACATTTTTGCATAATGAGAAAGTGGATACTCCGACTTGCTATAAGAGGTAAGATCAGCTGAAAAGCATGGTTGATTAGTATTGAATGCTCTCCCAACAACACCCTGCCCTTTCAGCAAATGGTGCTCAGAGCAAGCATCATGAAAACCCTGAACGCGGGGGTCAGCTACATAGCAAGCAGAATCCTCCGTGGAAACACAATGAATAAGGTTTTCCTCAGAATGGCGGCAACCCCCTTTGCCTTGTTGAATGCACGGAACCCATGTCTGAGCTAACGGCAATCCATGTGTCTCACATGCAGACTTCAGAACCTCTAGAACTTCAGGTAATGCGGCTTGGTAGCTCAAATCACATACCTGATGAAAAATAGTTCATATATCATGCTGAAAAAGATTTTGGACTTCAAAAATACATTCTTTTGCAAGTTCAGACCAATTACCTTGGCATCTTGAGTGGTTGAAACTTCAGAAGTCGAGAGATCAACAGCCTATTAAGAAGTAAGAAGTTTGGAAGAATTTCAGAAAACTGGACCCTCACTATATTTACCAAAATGTGGACAAACAAAGCAGTTCCATATGGAGAACAAAAGCAAGACTCATGCACACTAAACACTAACACCAAAAGATCATGATCAACAGAGTGCAGCTTAGATACAGTCTGACCCCAAATACAATAAACAACAGATAGTAGCATCATAGTACTAGTCTACAACAAAATAATACTATAGTCTAAGTACATGAAACAATAGATAGCAACAGAGATTGAAGGACAAGAAACTACAAGAGTAATAATATGACTACAGGAGTAATATTATAGTTTCATTCTCAAAAAAAAAAAAAAAACTTTACTATTATCATCTCAATCTCTGTAACTTTTTTCATCTAATATTCATTCATTTGGGGATTGATGTTTCATCTTGAGTCTTTGTGAAATATGTTTTTATACATGAAGCACATAAAAATATAGCAGTTTTGGAAACATATATGCACAAATTATAATACTTAACACTGAATAAACACCTGCATATATATAGTTCCGCTACTTAGCTAAGTAGGGTAGTGAAAACAAATTAGAGGGAATTGATAGTTTCTGAGAGATAAAGAAGACAAACCTCAAGAGCTTTGCACACACTTTCAAGCTCTGAGCGATACTTGATCTTCTGTGTGGTCGTGACAACTTCAATAACACCCAAGCAGTTACGACTACCTTGTTCAAATACAGGAACAGCAAGAGTGCCACGTACATCATACTGCTGTGCATGTTCAACACGCGGATACTCTTCACTTCGGAAGAATCTAACATCCGGTGTCCACTCAGGAACTTTATCTGCAAACACTCGCCCTGGCAATCCAACAATGTCCTTGGAATTTTCATTTGCAGGAAATTGATATCTTACAGAGACTTCACGGTAGTTAGCAAGCTGAGGGCAATTGAGGTCTAGTAAGAAAGGTTGATTAGTTGTGCTGAGCACACGCCTGCCATCCCTATTTATCGGTACCCATAGCTGAAGTAGGATATCCTTATCCCTCGAGCAATCTCTTATGTACCCAAGTGCCCAAATCAATCGATCCATTACAGACGATGAAGCTTTGGGTCCAATCCACCACCTTTTGTTCAACTCAGGAGCTTCAACTAAATGATTTTCAGATAGACTTGAAGTGCACATGGCATTGTTCATATTCTCACCAAAAGACTGAACTTTAGCATAATTTATCTCTTGGCAATGGTTTATCGACAAATTTTCAGTTAAAGATGGCCTTTGCTTTTCTTGTTGGGCATCCTTTGATGAGATTCCATTAAATTCTACATTGTTGGCATCTATAGTTGTAGGCCACATAAAAGAAGAGTCGAATGGCGCATTGAAGATGCCTGGACTATGTTGCAAGAATTCATTACCATCAGTAGTCTCCAACCAACATCCCTCTAAAAATAGTCCATCCATGTAATCCAAATCCATGAGATAATCAGATGGGGTTGTCAACAACGGATTCGAAGGAATAACGCGTTCATCCATTGCATCAAATCTGTCTTCAAATTCCAAAGATCAGTACTGTACTTGATCCAAATTTATGATAATCACTAATCAGTCCTTCTAGATACAATCTATCCTAAAAAAGCTCCAGCCTTGAAAAAACAAATATGCCAAATTTATGTTCTAACTGAGTATCAGCAGTAAAGCAAAAAGGATAGAGGAACCAAAGAATATAAAACAACAACAACAAAAAGAGGATATTGAGCTCCAAGAATCAAATATATGAAGAAATCAACATATTCCACCAAGTTGGGTTTTGTAATCTTGGTATACATATCTTTTTCCAAAGTCAAAAAAAGTCGAAGAAGAAATAACCAGCTACCACCAATTTATAGATCTATACAATACAACAGTGCCTCAAACAAAAGAAGGTTGCAAGAAATGAGGCCAAAAAGAGGAAAATGAACAATTCACTAGATTACTATGAACATGACTTGGCTTCATCAAGGTAAACTAGTTATATGTATGAGACATAAAGGCAAAACTGTTTCTAGCCATAGGAAAGTAAGTGTGTACAAGATGATTTGATCCAAGATGAAAACACAGACAAAATAGGAATGAGAAGAAGAGGAGGAGGAGGAACTCACTATGAAAAAAAGATTCTTGGATATTCCAAATTTGCAAAGGTCAAAACTTTCCTGTTTCTTTATGCTGTAAAAATGTAAACTTTTCTGAGAAAATTTTCTTGTGGTTGTCTAAGAAGCAACAACATCAGCAACAAAACAAAAACATATATGTAGGGACTAAATGTCCCTCTTATATCTCCCTCTTGAAATCCCCTCCACAATCACAAATTAAATCCCCTTATTCTCTCTCTTTCTATATATTTGTCTTAGTTATTATTATTATCTGTCATTAGCTCTCTTGAATATGATTCCCTTCAAGCAAAGTCTGCCTACAAGAGAAGATTCCACTTACCAAGTACTGACCCCACCACCTACTCCCCCCTCCCCCCCCTCAGCCTCTGGGGATTCCCATTTATAAAGTCAACCTACAAATCAAGAAAACAACCCCATCTAATCCAAAACTCAAAAAAAGGAAGCAAAAATCATTTGTTAAGGTAAAAAGATTTGATTTTTACACTCTTTATTAGCTCAAGAATACTCAAAATGGGAAAAAGATTTGATTTTTATAGTTTTTATAGACTCTTTATTAGCTCAAGAAAACACAAAATTGGAAAAAAGTTCCTTTTTTTTTTCTTTTTTTTGGTGGCTTTGTGAGTAGAGAATTGTGTGTTTGCCACTTTCCTATTTACCCCATTACTATATTTAGATGCTTTGTGACGTAATTCAAGAAAATGTTAAAATAACAATCAACTTGCTAAAAGGAAAACAACTTTTTTTCTCACGCGCTGGTGATAGCGCGTGTTCATCTTGATCAAAGTGACGTAAGAAACTTCATGCACAAAATAAGAGAATGTGATTGGGGCGTGTTATAAGTCATAATTAGAGCGCGTGAGAGATTAGTAATAGTTTAATGTTTTAAACATTATGGGTAATCAGATTTATGACAACATTTTTGTGTAGTTTTAGGTAGTGTTAAATACAAATCTCAACTCCACAACCAACACATTAGGACCACATTTAGGAAGTCTATTTTAATTGCAAGTTGGAATTAACCAATTACATTTTTTAAAAGATAACTATGTAAGCGAATCACAGTTAGTAATCTGAGAAATAAAGCAAACAACTCACTTTAATTTACATGAATAACATAATATTAATTAGAAAAATACAAGAGAAACTTACTAAGACATGCATAATGATACTGAATCAAGATGGATGCACTTTATTCTCGTGACACTACTTGCGACCTTTTATTAAATAAGCGTTCAAAATATTGAGATTGCTTTTGAAAAATCTTGCTTACGCCATTACACTCGGGATGTAAGTTAAAATTGCAATGAATTCTCAATATATAGAGAGTTTATTTAGTTGGTTTAGATTAAGAATTAAAATATAATTAATTGGTACTTTTGGTTTTAGTGTGTTTGATCAGGAGGACTGGCATGAATTGTCAGAAAAGAATATAGTTTAAATTTTGTCAAGAAAAAACAATGGATAAATAAAATATCACTCAAAAAGAGAAAAAAAAAATATAGAAACATGTGAAACTCCATTGAAATGATAACCCATTTTCTTCTTGTTAATTTTCCATTTTTTTAATGAAAAAATAAATAAACATTTTAAAGTTTTTTTTTTACTAATTACCATTATTATTCTGCTTTTAGTTTTCTTCTTTCATGTTACTTTTGATTATAAATTATAAAATCCTTTCTTTCCTTGACTACAATTATTGTTGTTGTTATTATTTATGTCAAATATTCTAAAATTAACCAAAAAGAGACTCCACTTGCTATTATTTATTAATTATTAATGTAATTAAAGAAATGGAACCAAAGAATAATGTAAAGAAATAGCAAATTGTTCCATCAAACTCACTTTGGAATCATCACTGTCCAAATTAAAGGGGCCTTCACATGCTAATCCTCTAATTAACAAAAAATAAGCTTTCTTTTAAACATAATTAACAAAGACATTAGTTTAACAATACCAATTCCAAACTTGTGACACTATACTTTCAATTGTAACGGATAATAATTAAGTTGTAACTAGTAAGTCGTGTTCAAAACGTAACGAGAGTAAATTTGTAACACTCTAGTTTAAATTGTAATGGTTAATAATTGAATTGAAAGTGATAAGTCACTGTTATTATTTATGTAAACTAATAATGTAAAAATTATTAAATTCATATTATTATTTTTCTTAAGATAAAAAGTATTAATTCCTACTCTGGCTGATAATGGAATTCCAACCACACAAAACATTTTTATAAAAAAGTTTGTTTTCTTTTTGGCTTCAAGTCAACATGATGACCACTATCTTTTAAATTATATACGGCTACTGTTTTAAAAGTATTTGGGATCATACGTAATCAATATAAACAATTAATTAATAAACTATAGATTTGATCCAAAGTGTGTAAATAAAAATAATTATGACTCTCACAATCCATAAAAAATAAAAACAAAAACTTAATTTAAAGTGCATAAATCTAAACTTATGGCAGCAATTTAACTTGTATAATGCTTCATTACGCAATCGACCAAATCTGGCATGTCCGAATCGGACAAACACAATATGGCCCCTAACGTCATAATTTGTACTTTTAATGTTATTCCGTTTCGTTTCGATTTATTTGTCTTACTTTTATTTTTAATCAATTTAAAAAAATATAGTACCATTTTTGTTCTTGATATTTTTTAATATGATAAATGGTCTCATTTTTGTGAATTCTATATTCTATCTAAAATGAAAGAAAGAGAATATAGTATAAATATATTCTACGATGATGCTAGACTAGATATAAAAATTAAGCAAGAAATGTTTTTGGCATGTAGTAAAAAGTAAGATTAGATTAGACCTTACTCCTTATATGCGATGCAAATATGAATCAATCGAGTGAATAAGTTCCGCAAATACGATATGATTAAAATTACAACTTAAAAAAAAGAAGATATTATTCGTAGTAATTATAATATCAACCATGACATGATATTTTGTCTATAAAAACATATTTGTTAAAGGTATATTTAGAAATTTAAAATTATATTATAGCAACTTGCATTGTGGGTTGTTGATTGATATTAAGCATCACACTATTTTAATTATCAATACTTATATTTATATTACTTCTACAATAAAAAAAATTACTCTTAATGTTTCTAATTTTGCTTTTTGGTTGTCAAAACTTGAGGAGTTCAACTATCAAATTAATAAATTATAATTACTCTTAACCTATGACGTATTAAGCCTATTTGATCTGAAAATTAATTTTGATTGTCTATTTGACCTTGAGTTTTTTTTTTCATTTGACTTTTACTTAAATAATTTTTAAATTATTATCTTAATATTTCCTTAATTTGCATGAATATATATTATTCATAGAATGTAAAAGTCAAATTAATATCTTATACTCCATACGCAATCAAATGATATCAACATATTATGATGTGTATTATCTTGTATAGTTTTAACAAATTTTGAGAATTTAAATTCATTTTAATACCATATTCCAAATAAATCCAACTTCGATTTGATGTTCTATTTTTATTCCTTTGAGGTGTGATTTGAGGAGTGTAAAATGTATACATATTGTACCCCTTTCTGGGAGATAGAAAGATTGTTTTCGATAGACTCTCAATTCAAGAAAAAAAAAACAATCCAAAGCATCTCATTTGTACTTCATATACAAGAATTCTAAATAAGAATTTAAGACTTAAAAGATGAATTTAACTAGACGTGTTTTCCCAAGGCGTAAGGAATAATACACAAAGGATAGTCTGGAAACGCATGTAGTTCACCAAGTGAGCTTAGTCCTCAATCTATGTATTGGAATATTAAACGACCTTTAAAATGAAGGTAAAATACATATGAAAATTCCTCAATAAATTTTTTCATATTCGATACTTCTGAATTCAATTTTGTAAGAGCTTTTGTGCCTATAACATATTTTAAGTGATTAACTTATCTATGCACAATTACACGCATAGTATTTTTATTTGAATCGAAACCATCTAATATTATCATTAATAAAAAGTTAGTCCCCACGTAGTAAGTTGACAATATAAATACTAAATAGTTGTACTTAGTTGTGCAATCGTGATTACCTATGCTATTAGTTTTAGCCCCAACCAATAATATTAATTAAGTGTTTGCATTGTACTCTTCAACGCTTATCTTCTTGTTTTTTTGACTTTATCTTATGATATTTGTGTACCTAATTATTATAAAAGTTGATTATTAAGACTATATTAATGATAAAGTGGACAGGTGGCACCTT
Source organism: Solanum gracilifrons (assembly GCA_029582605.1). Lineage (NCBI taxonomy): Eukaryota > Viridiplantae > Streptophyta > Magnoliopsida > Solanales > Solanaceae > Solanum > Solanum gracilifrons. The sequence continues at coordinate 20,770 of JAJOOH010016874.1, forward strand.
CTAATTGGTCAATAAGGATTCAACAAAAGATACCAAAGCAAATTTGTGATCCTACTTTATTCCATCGTATCGTATATCGATTCAAATTTTAGATTTTCAACGAAAAATAATTTAACCCACTAAGCATAGGTATCGTGATAACAATAAACATATATAGCTGATGTGGCAATGACTACTCCCTTCTCAATATATTTGCGTACACAAAATTTTGCACAAAAAACAATAAAATCGATCAATATATTATCACGATTCGAGGAATAAGTTAAGGTTGGCCTATATATTATCACAACTCGAGTGAGTGATAGGATGTCTTTCCTATTGCTTTGATATTTTAATCCATAGTTTTAATTTTTTTGGGTATATTGAAAAATAAATTGAATAAAGATCTTTAAAACGTTTACGACTTGATCTGTTAGGATAAGAAACTCCATAATCTAAGTGTTGGGTAAAATTTACTCGTCATGATTATGTCTATCATTTGCTAGATTAACAACACACTAGTTGCCTCCCTCCATACATGTCAAATCGTGGCCTTGTTGACCTACAATAAATATCTACAATCTTCAATAAAAAGTCGAATCGGATTGAGAATTAGCATAGAACCCAATCACCAAAGAGAATACTCTACCATAAGAAACAATGTTTTCTTGGATTACTCCTTAATAGGACACAACACATTTGAGTTATCGCCTTCACCAAAGAGAAGCACAGTTCATGCAAAGCATTGCAATATTTATCTCTCTTTGGATCTACATGGGACGCGGACTAATTGAACATCTAAGGGAAAGAACTCAGATCTGTGTGTGTTTCATGAGTGACTTGAGAATCGGATAGAGACCTCAACCCAACTGCAGGAAGATCTTTCTTTCTTGCCTGCAATAACAAAACCACCAGATAGCCGATGTACCAAACTAGCTGTGCCGGTGCCCATGATCTGTATCTCTCTCTTGGGCTGTTTGAAGTTGTTCTCTTTCTCAATGATGCACTGAAAAAACAATCATATTGAATGAGTTTCATAACACTTTCGATGACATGTAGATTCCTACGATATCTGAAGTTCAAAATGGAAACTCAACCTAAACATCATTTCCAAATACCAGCAAGCAAAACATGCCAAAGACTGATAACCATATTCAACAAACAATGAGAAAAACAGGACTAGGAGGAGTGGGCAATATCTATATTCAACAGTGGACTGGATGAAGTTCAAATTGGTTGGACAAATCTGGTTTATGAAAATCAAAGTTCAAAATTTCAAGCTGAACAACAATTCAACAAAGTGTCAACTGATCACGCTCTTCAGTCAAGACACAAGGAGGAAAAGTGGAGAATATCAATATCCTACAGTGGACCAGATAAGGTAAAAAATTGGTTGGTCACAACTCACACCTGATTTATGAAAATCGCCTTCACACCAAAAATTCAAGATTCTCAACATGATTAATAAAAGTAAAGAGTGCATCACCTTGTCATGCTTCGTTGTCAAGGCAAGGAGGAACTGTTTAATTCTCTGCATAACAACAAGGACCAAACCTTGACAGGAGATAGTGCAGCATCCAGTTAAAACATCAAAAGAGTTAGAACAATCCACATATGCACCATTAGAGTACTGTGGGAACCAAAGGTCATTTTTCTTCACAACATGGTGTCATAATGAGATCGAAGTACCTACTTCTGCCTTTCTAAGTTCACATATACATACACACCACAACAACTAATGTAACAACATGCTTGAAACTCTTTTTCCCTGTGAAATAGATAAAACATTATTACTTTAGCAATTCACTGAAAAATTACAGTGCCAACAACTTGCAGGGGAAGCATGCACTATACCTCTTCATTAGGGTACATGAAATTCATGAAACCTTCATGGTGATTATAGTGACAACCACACGTCGGAGCATTGAATGGGGGCTACAGATAGTTTGGCTCGAGGCAGAGTATGAGAATATCCCAATCAGGGAAATCTTTATCATCCGAATAGTAAATATCAGGGACAACAATGGCAGAGCAAAAAGCAAGCTGCTCGTTGGACAAGTTGCATGTTCAATAGTCAAAGAAGATTCTGCTACGACGGCTAACAATTTCTTTTTTGAGAAAGATAACAGTACACTAATCATCAGCACAAAGGCTGTGTTGGAGTCATATTTACAATTACAAACGAAAGTAGAAGTGTGATCTTGTTCTCTTACAAGGATCCTAATAATTCTAATAAGAGTTTTAACTTCCTCTCCGTGACTTTCTTCACATTAAAGTTAAAGTAACAAAATACAATTCATTTTCATTCTCTGGGTGGGGCTGCTTCAATCTTCAAAATACCTTGCATTCATTTCCTTCCACATATTCCACCATATGCATGCTGGGGTCTCCACTTCTTCTGCCTAACATTACCTCCCACATTAATCCAGCACATCATATGATACCAAACAATTTCTGAATCTGCTTTATTCCATTGTATGGCATGTTCTAATTCACTGTACTCAATCCAACTTTGTTTTTCTTTTTAGAAAGTCAATCAAAACTTAAAGTCTCAACACAGAAAAACTACACACTACCAATATCAGGAATTAATACAGATTCCCCACATATCATTCAAAATTGAGTTTTCAACAATGAAAAAGTTCACCCTTCACCAATAGCAAGCATAAGCATCATCGCAATAACTAAGTGTGTTTGTCCTAAATGGAGTGATCAATTGACTAATTAGATGTGAACTATTTCATTTAACCATATTTAGTGGTAAGCGATGCTATTTAACTATATTTAGTGATCAATTGATAACTCCAATTACATTCTTAACTAAGTTGCTCGGACTCTGCACTTTTGGTGCCGCACCCGCGTCGACACAACATGGGTGTGGGTTTGGGATCAGTGTCCAATTAGGTCAACCGATTTTGGGTACTTTGACCAAAATCAACGGGAAAAGTCCGGGCAATTTTAATGATTTATGTAATCAATACAAAATCTAAGGTGAAATTGAAGAAAATGGAATACCTTTTATATAGAAATTTCTATGTCACTCATTTTCCTTTAATCTCATTCGAAGATTCTCCTCATAATATCTCATAATTTAGGTTTTATAACTCTATTTTAGATGTTTTAATTATTTTTAGGCGAATCCCCGCACCCGTATCCATACACGAATCCATATCCTGAATCTTAAAAATTAGATCATGAAGGATCCAAACTCTGGATCCGCACCCGTATTGGACACCTGCACCCGAGTCCGGACAACTTAGATTCTTAATGAAGTAGATAGTAATTTCATCATAACTAAGAGTATTCGTCCTAAATGAAGTGATTAATTGACTAATTTGATGTGAACTATTACATTTAACCATATGTACTATCAACAATATTATTTAACTATATTTAGTGATCAATTAATAACTCCAATTACATTCTTAATAAATTAGATAGTAATTTCATCATGATAGATGATCAACTAAGATCTATGTTGCCACAAGCACAAATTACAAAGAATTCATCACAATTAATTAGCCCACCTTAGGACCCTAATACCTTATGCACCACCCCATACTATCTGCATTCTGATACTGTGTTGTCATGCATCAAAGTATCTGGAGTTGTCACACTAGTTTCGATTATCAAATGTTCAATTAAAGGCAAGTGAGTATGACGTGCATGCGACACGTGACCAGTGTCATTTTGGGGAAGATTCTCTTTCCACCCATTAGAACTCATCGTTCATTGAGCAAATTTTCTGACAAGTAAATTAAACATGCCACTCTGCTTCAATAACTTGGGAAACAACTCTAAGATACACTTAATGTGACAAAGGAAATCCTCCTCTATGTAAACTAATATTGCCAATTTGCCATCATACACATTTATGACTCCCTCCTTGATTGTGATTTTAGAATCACAAAATAATTTTTATCCAAGCTCATTACAGTCAAAATCCTCTTAGCACCACAATCCAATGCCAGCCACCTAGGACTCTACAATAATTGTGCATTTCAGCATCCCATTTGAAATCAGCAAGTAATTGCTCAAACTTCCTGGCATCCAGAGTTGTCGCTTCCTCACTCAACTCTTAGTACCTCTTCATGAAACTGTTGTAATAGTTGAGGTCCAAAATTCAATCTTTGAGATCATAGTACTCAGTGAATTTGATGTGCCTCACACGCATGAGCGGTGGCAGTGAAAGTTACTCATGTTAATAAATACAATTACGAAATGGAAAGACTTGTTGCTATGTTTTTGCTCATTTCTGAATGTCTCAGAATGAGATGTTTCAAGTGAAAGTAACTTTTCAGAATGGGTTATTAAATGACTTCTGAAACTCCCATTGTCAGTTAATAAGCAGTTTATGCAACTACTCGTATTTATCTTACAAGTAGCAATTTAGAAATCCCAGCATGTCAAAGTATAAATAGTTCCTTAATGTAGAAAAAATCCTCTCAGGAACATCAAAACACATATGATTTGATCAGTCCAATTGCTGTTTGCAATAAACATAATACAAGCTACAGAAGTTGCAGACCAACCACAATAATGCTGACTAACTGAATCCCACAGACGATGTGAATTCCAGTTACTTCTATGATAATAGAGCCCTAGGTGCAAGAGATAGCAAAAGCTATTCAGGTTTAACTACCGTCAGTAATAAGCCTCTTTTTTCATTTTGGGAATAAAATGCCAAAAAAAGGAAAATCTTTACTTGGAGAAGAATGTAGCTAGCAGGAAGACTGAATAAGATGATACTTGGGCAGCTGCTTGAAGCTTGAACGAGCGTAGCTAATTCACACCCTTAGAATCTGAAGCTTGTTGGAGAAGGCAATGGCAACCCAATCAGGCTGAGATGAGGACCACTGAAGCTGCTCGATTTCTGCACCTGCAGTATAAGCCAGAATTGGATCCAATCCACCTTCTATTGGTTGACCCATTGAAGAGAGATCCCAGATAAGCGCCTGCGAGTCATCACCAGCAGTACAAATGTGGCAAGAGCTGTGAGGAGCCCATGCAATCGCATTCACACTAGCCTGGTGCCTCTGTAGTTCCACCACAGGAAGTGTAGGGAAACGAATGTCCAAAACTACAACCTTTGCACTGTCCATTATTATGGTGGCCATATACCTAGGATCCTGCTTGTTCCATCCAAGGCGTACAAGAGGAGTATCCGGCTCAGAACTCTCATAGATTATCGTAGAGTGCTCCTTATCGCGAAGATCAAAAACCCTAACAGACCCATCAGCTGAAACAGAAGCAAAAACTCCAACCCCACCCCAAGCAATATCATAAACCTCCTTATCATGAGCAATTAACTGGGTATCGACAGTCTCCCTCTCAATATCCCATATAGTACAGGTAGTATCAATACTCGACGTACCAATCCGCCTCGGCTCAGCTTCATTCCAGTCAAATGAGGTTAACGGACCGGAGAACTCACTGTTCCGGTTGTTATTAAGAAGACTCTTGATTTCAACCCGACTATTATCACTGGCGACCCGCCAAATCCTGAGATAATCACTAGAGGTAGCGATAAGGTCCGGCTTCTGGCACTCCTTATCAGGTATGAAGATAACTTTCGTAGGCGGATACGGGTGTTCAAATGAGAGTTTCGGGTCGGACCGAATCTCACCATTGGAGTCATCAAGCTGCACAATCTCAACTCGGTTCGGGTACTGCTCAAGTAAGCTAGCGATGGCGAGACGGTACTTCTTATCCTTGCGAACACTCCAATTCATGGCGTATATGTGCCATGGAGCCTCGTAGGTGTAGATCTCGGAGCGTCTCTGCTGTTCGTCGGAGCCATCTTGCTGGTTCGGATCGCTGTTCACTCCCATTTCTGATTTCTTCTTCTTCCGCCGCCGCTGCCGACCGAATTAGGGCTTGAAAGTAACAAAGATTGGGAATTTAATTGATCGGGGAGAAGGAGGTGAAGTCTAAGATTTAAGAGCCAAGTCCAGATATAGTTTCAGAAATTACACTTTAACTCCTTTAGTTTTACTAATGTTTATGCACGTACGACTATTTCCTTTTAATTATAAAATCAAATAAGGGACACGTGTGCATCAACTAGGCGATAATTCACTGTATCGGTTCGATTTATCAGTTATTAAATATTTTAAATCGATAACCAAATCAATAAGATATTCGTTATCGATTTTCGATTTCTCGATTTTTGGTCTTTAACGGTTCGATTTTCGATTTAACCAATAAGAAAATGCTTTCAAAACAAATATATGACGTGTCCAACAATTTGATGCGAAATAAAAAAGAGAGATATCAAATTATTCATTGAGTGCAAAAATTTTGCTTAGTGTAGAAAAAGTATAGTAAATACTCACAATTCACAACCCTAGTCGTTGCCTAACTCTTGTTGTCGTCGTTGCAAACCCTACCCGTCGTTGTTCTTAGTTCTTTAGGTTTTGACATTGTGAACTTAAGACTAAAGTAATACTAAAACCTAAAGGATAAATGCAGAAAGCAGAATTAAGTTGTGTTAATTGTGTAAGTTCCTTATAGTTATAGTCTAATATAGTGATTATATTAATATTTTTTTATTTGATATTTATGTATGACTAAAAATTAAAATAGTAAACTATTATATTTTTAATGGGTTATCGGCTAAACCAATAACCTAATATTGAAAAATCAATATCGAATCGATAAATCAATATTTTTTTTAATAAAACCATTAAATTATTGTTAACCCAATAACACTTTTTTCGATTCGATTTATCGGTCAGTTTGATTTTTGCACACCCCTACTCACATCCTACTTAGCGCCTTACGTAATAATTAATGTCCTATATAACCGTCTTATGTGTATTATGTCATAAAGGATATAATACGTGTGCGTATTTATTCAACTTTATATAAGTTTAAGTATTTACTCATGTACACCTAAAATCGGAGCGTATATGTCAATTGATGTCTAATTAAAAGACATATTTATGTATTATATCTCAATTATATATATGAATCCCAATAAAATGTAAAACTTTATGTCTGTTACGATAAATCATAAATACAAAAATAAAAACAACAATTAAACCAGAGAATGTGATTGCATTATAAAAAGAAACAAAAAAAAGAATTAAAAAACTCAAAATAATTTTCAATTTGGCATTGATGTGGCGATGACATGGCATTAAGGTGGCAATGGCATGGCACATGTGTAATACATTTGCTATTGTGAGAAACTGGTAATGTAGTGTTAGAATTGAAAAAAATCACTTGAAAGATGTTAAGAAGAGGATTTTAAACGTCCGTGTAGTTTAAGTGCTAAAGTAAGTTGTAGTATTAAATTCAAGGTTTTTTTAAAATGTATTTTCTCTATAGATTATTTGAAAATTACGTAAAAAGTACTATAAATTATAATAGTTTGATTGTTTCTCAAATTTCCATTAATACGTACCATATAAATAGAACAGAGAGAATAAAATAATATTTATTTAAAAATACATAATAGATATTATAAATCAGAATAATTAACAATTTCAAATATTTAAATATCATATTAAAATTAAGTGACTCTCCAAATCATATTTGTGTCACATAAATTAAAACAGCTAAATAATATTTATTTGTTGGGCCGTGCGAGCACAGGTCCTCCATCGTGTAGTACTATAGAACGTCTTCTTTTTAAGAATATAACTTCTTTCTAGGTCGATGCTTGAGCGGTTAATAGGATCCAACTGTATATATCAATCCACGTGAAATGATATAACCTCTTTGTACTCTAGAAACACCCACTTCATGAGGACTAAAATGTTCAATTTATTCAAGTGACAGCAACGTCAGAACTAACACAAGAAAGTTTGTTGGTACACAACCATACTACCAACCAAAACAAACATTGTTTTCTTGGATTACTTCTTCACTACAGCAACACATTTTCATCTTCACATTGTAGGCCTTATATTGAGACGAGATGCGAGCTTCTGACCAAGAGACTTGTCAGCCTGCAGCATATATATTCATGCATAACAAACATTGTTATCGTTGTGTCCTTCAGGATTAAAGAAGCATCTAAAGGAAAGAACTCTGACCTGTGACCAGTATGAGATCCAAATACTGCGAATTTCATGAGTGGCTCGAGGATCAGATAGAGCATCAACCCATCTGCACACAAATCTTTCTTGCCTGCAATCACCAAGGCCCGCAGATGAGTACGTAACTGATAGGGTGGAAAGTTGGTGACTGAAAATAACAAAGGAACTAGACTACCTGTCCGGTGCCCAAGATCTGTAATGTTCTCCTGGCTGCTTAAAGTTGTTCTCTTTCTCAATGATGACCTGCAATATACTCATCATAATTTAAAATCAAGACATACGGAGGAAACACGGAGAATGTCTATATTTATGAAAGTTAACTCTTGCACCAAAAATCAAGATTTTTTATGAAAACGATAAAATAAACTGAGTGTCACCTTTTCGCGTGTTCCTGTCAAGACACGAGGAGGAATAGGGTACTGCTCCGCATGACGACAAGGATCAAGCCTTGAGGGGAAATAGTTGACCTGAAACAGCATACAACATCAGGTTCAAACTATCAATACATTCACTCTTAAAGTAGTGTGGGAACCAAAATTCGCAACTGGGCTTCATAATCAGACCAAAGTACCTTCTCTTGCCTTGCTTAACATAGACAACGGAACAACTAGTCTAATATGATTAACAACCCCTTCTCATTCCTTGTGAAGTGGATAAATATTTCTACTTTAAACAATCCACTAAAAATATTACTGCACCAACAACCTCATAGCAAGGATGTACTATACCTCTTCATCACGGTGCATGAAATTCATGAAACCTTCATGGTGATTATTGTGATGAGCACACTTGGGAGCATTAACTGGGAGCTGCAGATAGTTTGGACCAAGGCGGTGTCTCTGGGTATCAGCATATGAGAATACCCTAGTTTGGAGAAGCTTATCATCCGAATAGTAAACACCAGGGACAATAATGGCAGGGCAAAAAGCAAGCTGCTCATTCTCTGCAAAGAAGTTATCGATGTTCTTATTCAATACCAAGCGACCAACTGGCTGTAATGGCAAGATGTCCTCAGGCCAGATCTTGGTTACATCTAAGGGGTCAAAGTCGAATCTGTCTTCATGATCAGGATCAATAGTTTGGATGAACAGTTTCCACTCTGGATAGTTCCCAGCAGCAATTGAATCATAGAGATCCTTGGTGGCATGACTATGATTTGCTCCACCGACCTTAATAGCTTCTTCATGCAACAAGCATTTGACTCCACAAGTTGGCTTCCAATGGAATTTCACATACTGTGCTTTCCCAGTTTTGTTGATCAGCATGTAGGTATTAACACCGAAACCATCCATGTGCCTGTAATCTTGTGGAATGCCCAGATCATCAAACAGGAAACTGAACATATGAAGACTTTCTGGATGGTGAGAGAAGAAATCAAGGATCCTCCAGTTCTCCTGAATGTGGGACTTTGGATTTGGTTTCAGGGCATGAACCATGTCAGGGAACTTCATTCCATCACGGACGAAGAAGACAGGGAAGTTGTTTCCAACCAGATCAAAGTTACCCTGAAATACAAAAACAAGCACAGATGCAGAAGTAAAGAGAAGTGCAGTACGTTTCTTCAGCCACGAACAGAAGAAAAATACTGAACCAACAAAAACAATTCACGAAAGCAGCACGTTCATGTTCAGCAAACACAAAAGAAGTGCAGTGCCTTCATTGATCAGGAAACAGAAAATGGTTATTTCCATCAGATAAAATTCATAAGAACAAGAACCAGGGAACAAAGGACACTTGATACACTTTATTGATTTTGAACACTCCCTTTTACAAGTGAATACTCCCTTCAACATCATATTTTTTCAGAATCCATGAGTGATCAAAACCATCACAAAACAGCACCACGCGGTGTTTGGGCTTATAAACAGTTGCAGTTGGATTTCATCGAGATTGAGATTATTAATCTGAACAAATTCATATGAGCAATAGTGTTGCTGTCTAAAATTACTAAAAAGGACCAAACAAATGGAAAATCATGCAAATTAGGTATATCACTAAAGGCTCAAACCAAACACTTCTCACATAGAATAAACCTTTCTTCAACCTGTTCTACAAAATCAATTGCTGACTCCAAAGCCAGGGAGAGATGAAATATAAGTTTGTGTTTCAGCAATGCTCTCTTACCAGATTGGCAGGCATACAATTTAGGGTACTGATAAATAACAGTATGACAATGAAGACATTGCAAGATAAAACTAGCATCTGATTAGAAATTACCTCTCTGGTGTAAAATTTTACAGCGAATCCTCTGGGGTCCCTGAGGGTTTCAGGGCTTCCACGCTCGTGAATAACAGTAGAGAACCTCACAATAACAGGTGTCTGGACCCCAGGAGCTCGAAGAAAATCAGCACATGTAAGATGGGATATATCATGTGTGACCTCAAAGAAACCCTTGGCACTGGCACCTCTGGCATGAACAACACGCTCTGGGATTCTCTCACGATCAAAATTGGCAAGCTTCTCCAGCAGATGATAATCCTCGAGAAGGATTGGCCCTGAAAAAAGAATAACAAGTTTCAATATTCTTAACCATGGTGTGAAATCCACTAAAACTGGAAAATTATGTAAATGTTATTACGATATATCAGAAAACTACAGAATTTTATTTGTACTGATCTCATGAAAAGCACCTCTATTACACAGGACAAATTGCATGATTTGAAATATGCAAAGAGCTATTTAGCCCTTTAATCAAGTTCTACCAATTCTTGCCGGAGTCAAATTATTCAAATGACATAGAAATAGTGAAAAGTCATAATCTTGTAGTTCCCATCACAAATTGTTTCCATCTTTCAACCATCTACATTTTCCTATCTTATTACACTATTTTCTGCTGACCATTATGACCAACGTTACTCATACCATGTTAAAGAATTCTTCAAAAGAGTGGAACATCAAGGAATATATCCAAGAATAAAAACAGTAAGGCAACTTATACCAAACTGACCATCTAGATCACACACTTTCTCTAGCTGAGCATCAAGGAGGACCAATAACAGGCTAACAAAGCAGGAGAACAGTAGTTCCTGTTTGTTTCCATATATATGTATTCGTAATGATCTACACAAACGAAAGATCGCTAACAAGATCAAGTGACACATTCACTTTCTGACCCGATTCAGAAATACAAATAGGAACATATGCACCCAGAGATGACAGACACTATATTGTCTAAACTTATAACATCTAACCATTTAAGTAGCTAACCAAATGCATGTCCCTAAAATAACAAGATATACCATACTGGCATCTTGTTTCCCAAGCGCACAAAAAGTCTAGCCATTTAAGTAGCTAACCAAATGCATGTCCCTAAAACAACAAGATATATCATACTGGCATCTTGTTTCCCACGCGCACAAAAAGTCACAAGCTAGAAGGAATAATTGTTCTTATCAATCAACTACGCCTTGAAATACCCAAACTAGCTTCTGTTGGCTGTCAACTTATCAACTCTCTTCTTTTACAAGGTCAGGAATATGTTGTTATACCAAAAAATAGAATAAAAAGCAAACTTTACACACCAGAAGAAAGATAAGAGAAGTTAAAAAGTACCTCTAGTTCCAACAGTCAAGGAAGAATTGTTGTTATACACTGGAGCACCAGAATTAGTTGTCATGAAAGGGGAATTGGCAGCACTTGAAGGACGATTCTGCATCAAATTTCACAATCATTAATCATGAACCTCATATGTTCAAATATAATATAAACCAACCAAAAATCCTCTGGACATGCTAATAATTATAGCTCTATCAATTTCCAAAAAGTTGCACCAACAAAAATATAAACCAAAATTCACGTATACCCTTACCAAACCATAATAGATACGAAAGCATAACTTGATTTCTCAAATAGTTATTAGTATATCATAAAGTCCCATTAGAAAAAAGTTGAGATAAAAAAAAATATCACTTTCTAAAATAATAACTACTGAGTTAACCTCTAAGTTAAACGGGATTAAACTGAGGTTTTCTAGATCAAACTACAAACCCGCACTTTATTACAAATCAACAAAAAATCGACCCAAAACACCATAAAACTAGGGCAAAATGAGCTTCAACCACCAAATTAAACCAAAAAAAAAAACTCGAAACAAACCAAAAAAAAAAACGGAATCTCAATTTCCCCGCATACATCATTGACATACCACAATCAAAAAAAAAAAAAAAGTTTCACGATAGATAACAATCCACAAAATCAAATTAAACAACAAACAAAAGAATTTCCTTTTTTGGAAAATCAAAAGAAATCTACTGCAACAACACAGATCAAATTGAAAAAAAAAAAAAAACACAAAAAACATATAGAATCAATAAAATTCTTCAATAAAAATTGAAAAAACAATACCTTGTAAGGATCCATGGCGAAAAAAGAGAAGAGAATTTAGACCGAAAGAGAGAAAACTGAAGAAGAAATTTGCGTTATTTTTTTTGGAGGGTGTAAATAAAAATGAGCTGATTTTATATTAATATATAGATCTTGTAGGGCCATTTTTCAACCGCCTAATTATCCTTTTTTGGCTCGCCTTTCTATTTTTATCATTTAAAAATAATATCCATCGCTTATCCACTTTTTCTTATTATGACTAGTTTTTTCTTTTTTTCTGAAATACTAAATAAAATAAATATTTTACAAACCATGAAAAAAATAAAAGTTGTTGGAAAGTTGGAGCTGTAAAATTACGATGATGATATTAATAATTACGTGTCAATTTAAATAAAAAATTATGATCTATTCTCGATCCAAATAAAATAAAAGAATTTGAATTATAAGAATATGAATTTTATTGGATCTACATAAATAGATGAATAAAATATATTATCCATGAGTATAAAAGATTGATTTGCACTAAATTAATTGTATTAGATTGTTCTCTTACTAGTACTAGTAGCTGTCACCTAACTCTTAAAACTATGGATTACATATAATCTTCAAATTAGTGTAACCATATCTCTAATCTCAAGAAGATAAAATACTAATTAAAGAAAAGGGTCCACAAATCATATTTTGTGTTTTACCCAATGATTATTCCCCTTTTTGTGGGGTTGATTAAATGTCCTTTTCTTAGGCTGCCACAATTTTGATTATTTTTCTAAAAATGCATAAACTATAATTCTTAAAAATTACATTAGACTCTAATTAATACTAGTATTTGATATTATGAATATAGCATTAAACTATAATCTATTGTTTGGAATAACTTTTAAAATCTTAAATATTTTCTTGTAACGTTTTCAAGTTATTAAAAAGATAATATGCTAGTATCATTCTATAAATGAAATTCGAAAAAAATGCAATGTATGTCAATTTTATTCCTAACTTGTACGAGATAAAGATAATTTTTGATAAATCCTTGTCAAAAACTTCTTCATTTTTTTTGTGGTGAATGCATCGAGATCTTTTTAACTCCTAAAACCCACTAATTTAATTATGGTAATAATTAATTTCCACACGTCACATGAAAAAGAAAATACTAAAATAAAATAAGTTTATTTTGTTTCTTTTTGGAGTTTATCCCAAAGCTAATCAATCTACAGTCATAGATGAGCTGGACCGTTGTAATGATGCCACGTGTCATGATGGACCTAGAAGTGTGTGCAAGGAAGGCCCAGAAATATTCCAAATGGGCTTATGAAAGCTATATTGGACCTTTTAAATGGGCAGTGTGAACGCAGCAGAATTGATTAGATTCTGCTTATAGGGATTAGTACAGTATGGGCCTGTTCTGTTAAGGGCCCACTAACAATATTATTAAATACGTCCTTGTAATTTGGATTATTATTGATTAGTTGTTTCTTTTTTAGTGGTTGAAACTTGAAACCAAATCAGTACCAGGTAGAGGTTTGAATATTTTAGGTAAATAGGTACAACAAATTTAATTCGAGAATAATCAAATCATTGGAAAGGGGATGTAAAATAGGCAACTTTGTTTTAAAATGTTGTTTCGTATCTTTTATATTACACCACAATCACAATAACATACAAAGTCTGAAAAGATAGTATGAACATACATAGACTTTATTCTTATCTTATGCAAGTTTAGAACTTATTTCTAATAAATCCTAGATTCAAAGTAGAGCGAATCGAAATATGTAAGGAAAATGAATACGATAATAAAGAAATTATATTTAGAAAGATCTTTAAAAAATCTGTTATTCCCCAATCTTGCTATAATGTTATTTGACCAAATTCAACAAGCTACTATCTTTTCCACCTTGTATTTTTCTTGAATCAAAAATAGATTTTTTCTACCTTAAAAGATAGAAATAAAGTTCATATATACTTCTCCATGTTCAAACCTCACTTGTATATCATACTAATAACAATTGGTACTAGCTTTTCCATTTTACCAACCTATACTAGTGTTCACATTTACCAGCATTTGACTATTAAGTAGTTTTAACTGCATAAATGTTATTCTTTACACCGTCTGTGTATATAGCTTTACTTTATATTACCCCATCAAGAATCTGCAAACTTCAAATATGTAGATGGAACAATGTACAGATAGTATGAACTGCTTATACCCAAAAGAATACCAAAGTACAGTGTTTGATAACTTCTTGATCTCTAATCAAAAGGAAAAAGCTTACTATAAAAAAAAAAAGACTAGATGTCTAAAGAAGCCAACGCCCAATAGCCTCTGCTCAAGATCTTGTACCCTGTGGAGTACAAGGCTGAAAACAGGCATTGCATCAGTGCAACACGAATTATTGCCATTAGCTTTGTGCTCATCATTTCTTGGTCGGGACTAATGGAACTGTCTGAGTTAAGCTGGAAAACAGGGCGGATTTTCCCAAAACATTGAGGTTCTTCACTCGTTGCATCTCCTTTCCTGCATTGAACATAGAGAAAAGGGAAGTTTTACTGAAATGTTCTTGTGTTGGTCACTTTTACCTGTACTTTCTCAACAGATCTGGAAAATGTTTACAACTACCAACAACGAAGGGATACCATTAGTGTGAATAAACAACTCGCATGGTAGTTAGGTTCAAGCCTTAGAGCCTCACTCTTGACTCATTTGCAGCAAGTGGCAATTATGTAAGCTTTGAAACCTTATTGTAGTCGGACTTCCACATTGTGCACATAAGACGGCTGAGTACCTACCTCCAGACTCTCATTCTGTGTGTTTCAATTGGATCACCTCCTAAGTAGTGGCGGAACCAAGATTTTCACTAAGTGGGGTTCAAAATATAAAGAAGTAAACACATGAAGAAGCCAAAGGGAGTGCAATATCTACTATGTATACAGTGAAAAATAACTTTGATCAAGTATAAACAGGTTCATCCAAACCCCTTGACCCACCTGACTCCGCCCTTGGTCCTAAGGCAGGGGAGGTACATCTTGCATACAGCTTCCCCACACAAGCAGATCATATTCCCACTGAAGGATGTGGAAGGGGATGTCAACCTCTAATATAAGCATGAGAAGTTGAGCAAATACTCTTCCTGATATAATTAGAATATATTATAACATGTCATGCACTGGAGAGTGTTGGGTGCTTGATTCAACTAGCCAATGTAACAACATCTACCAAAATGCAAGAGGAGATTCAAGGACTTTAGTAACCTTGAATAAAGTCCACTCAGACTTAGCCACACTTTTTTACAGATAGTCATAAAGACATGCTCTCTCCATTTCAATTTGTTTGTCTGGTTTTGACTTGACACGGAGTTTAAGAAAATAAAGAATATTTTTGAATCTTGTGGTCTTAAACTAAAAAACGTCTTGAATGTACCAAAATATCTTTTAATCTTGTGGTCTTAAACAGGTCACATAGAAAGTTGAAATGAAAGAGTTATCAAAAAGGGAAAGAGACATTCTATTTGAAACGGACTAAAAAGAAAAGTAAGACAACAAATTGAAATGGAGGTAGCATATAAATACACATATCAATACAAGGCAGTCTTTCACCAAATCAAGCAGGGGTTTATTCGCAACTAAGAAGTGAAGTTTCATTATACATGCATACATCTAAACATATGAACCATTCAGAAACTCCCATCTATGAAGGGTAGGAAAAAAAACAAACAGTTCATTGTCAGCTTACCTTCCTCTATTGTCAACTGGATAGCCCTTTTCTCCAAGTCAACGGCATGTCTGCTAAGCTCAGGTGGTGACAAACGTAGAAGCACTGACAAAAAGACAAATCATACAAACAGCATAAACAAGGAGTCAAAATGAAACTAGACAAAACATGTCTGCTAAGCTCAGGCGGTGACAAATGCAGAAGCAGTGATAGAAACACAAATCATACAAACAGCATAAACAAGGAGTCAAAATGAAATTAGTCAACTGATTATAAGTTATGTAACAAAACTCTAAGACTCACGCTGAAGGTATTCTGTTTGGTTTGCTTCATCACACTGTTTCAGGAACTTCTGCAGACGAATGAAATGTTCTGTCAATTTCTGATCTTCATCCACCTTGACATCCAAAGCACGCATTGGCTGGGGAGAAAGCTTAGAAGAATCAATTGGAACAGCATGAGAGTTGTTAGCAGCCTTGCCAAGAGAATTAGGAATTGATGGTCCACCATGAGAAAATGTCATCATAGGTGTCAAATGCTTTGGTGATGCTACAGGAGGATGACCATTACTACCTTCCCTCTGTAGATTTTGTTTTTGAGGAATTATCCTCTGCAACTGACTCAGGTTCTTTGAGTGAGTAGCCTCCACAAATTTGTCCACATTGCTCTGAAGTCTTCCTTTACCTAGTTCTAGATCAAATCTTCGTCGAGCATTAAGTATATTGTCATTTGTACCATTGCTGCTCAAAGATATGCTAGAATTGGTATTTGAAGGACGCTCAGGTGTAAGCCTCTTAGTTCCACATACCCTAGTTGGATCTGCAATGGGTCTTACCCCTAAAAGATGAGAATTTTCTTGATGGTTACTCATCAAGCTGCTTTTTTGATTCTGCACATCTCTCAAAGCTGTCTTTCTTGTTACACCAGGAAGCTGCTTATCAAACGCTGGCATACCAGTTCCACCAGTGGTCACACCATTATGAAGGGGTTCAGAGTTGATCATTTTGAGATTATTCTCAATACCCTTCGGAGGCAGAAAATTATCAGAATGAAGCCTGATCAGAAAGCAAAGATGAAAAATATATCATACTCCACTACCTTAGTGTTACGAAGACTCGAAGAAGAAGATGGTAGAAAGACACAAAAAAAAAACAGAATTGGGAAAGAGGTGTCGCTAACAGGTTTTACCTATGTGAAAAAGATTTAAGAGTAAGTAAATCATATTTTATGCACTGCAAGGCAACCTGGGAAGTGGACTTTATTCTTACAAAAAACAATACTACATTAAATGGTATCTCCAGGAGAGATTATACAAATGTTTTACAAATGGAGGGACGGGAAGACACCAAAAACTAGCAGAAAGATACATAACTCAATTCCTTTAACTATATTTTGGGTGCTACCGAATGAGATAACAAGAGATGTTCTGAAAGAGAAAAAACCAGTGCATCAGCTGAAATATAATTGCTTATACTTTTTGTTTGTATGGTCCAAAAGTGAAGTAGTAAATATACTAATCAGTCACTCCATAGTAGATTTCATCAGCTCCCTGTGTAAGAGGAAAAAGAGACAGAACCAGGACAAAGGAGAAAGACCCACTGATGAATGTCTTGGTAAGAAGATAAAGAAGCCAATATACCCCACCTCTTATTTGTAAGAAGTTATCATCTAGTACTTTATATAAAAAAAACAAGTTATCAAATGTTTTCAATTTTCCCATGATTGGTAACATTTTCTCTAGGAAAACAAGTTCCTTAAAGAATGAGGAAAATGACTTCCCTAATGGCAGTAGAGTAAACAAGTTACATAAGTGACATTCCAAGTTCATTTCCACTCACCAACGGTCCCAACCCCCATCCCTTGACCATCCCACCTCCAACACCCTATCCTACTCCATATGTTTAGCTATATTACATATAAATGCTCTTGGGATAATATTTTTTGCCTACTTACCAATCACTAGAAAATAAGTTTAAAAAGCCACTTTTTTCCAAAAAAAAAAAAACATTTTTCTTCATCCCAAACACACCCTTAGCATTATAAGTATTTCAAGAACAATGATTGAAAACCAATTCCATGAGTAAAAGAAGTACATAAAATTACTATAAAGCTAAAACCAAAAAGTATTCATTAGAGCTAACTCATACAATAAATGTATGGCTAAGCAAATACAGATCTGTAGCAAAATATTTAACAGACTCCTTTAACACAAATTCAAAACCATAATTTTTACATCTAAGGTAAAAAATGAACATACATTTCCTATCTATAAACAAATATCATCAAATAGATAAAAACATTTCTCAACAAACAAAAATGCCAAATACCCACAAACCATTTCGGGGAGATGATGAACAGCAAACAAAATTTCAAAAAATTAAAATTCAGCTTAAGACCAATTCTTTTTTACTTAATACTCCAAAAGGGGAAAACCCAAAGCACATACCCACTACCAAAATTAAACCCATCAATTCTGCTATACACAATCTACTTCCCCGGCCTTGCTAACGCGGGATGCTTTGTGCACCCAGCTACCCCAGAAGAATCTACTTCAATTTCCAATACCCATAAACAACCCCAACGAAGCTAATCCACTAAATCTTCGTTTAAAACCAAAACCCACCTCGAAAAATCATCAATTTTCGCACATAACCATGAATGACGAATTAAAAAACACATTTTTCAATTTTCTTCATATAATTTACATTAAAAAATTTCAAATTTCAAAAAAAAAAAAAGGTTTATGGCAACAAAGATCGAAACATTTTGGTTGATATATCGTTCAAAAAAAGTGAAATTGCTGAAATAATACTTACTGTAAAAGGTGTAAATCAGAAACTGTGAGCAAAGATGGAGAGACGGCGCCAGTGAGAGGGGTTTCAAAAGAGGCAACTTTGGCTCCAAATATTTATTACTACTTCCTAAGAAATAAATAAGTTGCAGAATTTTATTTCATTTATTAATTAAAAAAATCATCATAAATATCTACAAGACTTTATCACTTTACCAAACAAATCCACTTTAAACTTTACACGTCTCTTAAAAAAAAAAATTACATAATATTCTCTAATTTAGAAAATAAATAATTATTGTAGAGGATAAAAATATGATTTTGTCTTGATTTATTAAAAATAATAATTAAAAGTAAAATATATTTTTAATATAATGGACGAGTAAATAATTGGAGGAAAGTGAGTATTTCCTAAAAATGCCCCTAAAAATAGTTAATTTACTTGAATTGACATGATCTTTGACCAGAATTTGATGGATTCACGAGACTTTAGTGACTTCTTTTGTCTTTTTTTATTTATTTATTTACAGCAATGGGAAAGCAAGAGAAATGTTCTTTAAATGAAACTCTTTTTTTTATTGTAGAATTGTCTGTTAACTATTGGTGAACAACTAATAATATAATTAATGAATTTTATAACTGTGATTTAAAAAAATAGTATGTATATAAACTTTACTTCTATATTGGTGGAGTAGAGAGATTATTTTTGATAGATTTTCGATTCAAAAGTTGTTGGTGAATTATTATTGTTTTTGCCACAGACCTATCTAGTTTTTTGAAAATTTGAGCAACATAGGTCTAGTCACTATTTTCGTGTGAATCGATTCCTTTTTAAATTTTGGACTATGTTTAGGTCTACTTGTACGTATTCACGAATCACGAGAATCACAACTATTCTTACAAGTACATGTTGTCTTATACTAATTCTGATTAATGAGGACCACGATTATTATAACATGTACATGTTATCTCACACTAATAAAGATATCAAATGCACGAGGATTGCGACTATTCTAACATGTACATGTTATCTCACGCTAATATAAATTTCAAATTCACGAGGATTGCAATTATTCTAACATGTACATGTTATCTCACGCTAATATAAATTTCAAATTCACGAGGACTGCAATTATTCTAACATGTACATGTTATCTCACGCTAATACAATTTTTAAATTCACGAGGACCACGGCTATTCTAACATGTATATGTTATCTCACGCTAATACAAATTTCAAATTCACGAGGACCACGACTATTCTAATAATGTGCATGTTATCTCACGCTAATATAAATTTCAAATTCACGAGGACCACAACTATTCTAATATGTGCATGTTATCTCAGGCTAATACAAATTTCAAATTCATGAGGACCACGATTGTTCTAACAATTGTACATGTTATCTCTCATTGAAATAGATATCGAATTCACGAGAACCACAACTATTCTAATATGTATATGTTATCTTTCACTAAAATATATATCGAATTCACGAAAACCCACGACTATTCTATCATGTATATGATATCTCATGCTATCATAGTTATCGGATAGAATCGAATTCAAGTTTTAAATTAATTGGATGAGTCAAACTTAAATTCTTACCACTTGATGTTATTACAATCTTTGATCAATTTTTTTTCTTTAAGAAAAACTATATAGATTTTTTCGCATAGTTATATACTATTTATAACCTATATTAAAAGTATTTGGTTCAATTAAACTTCATGTCTATATATATTGTAACGTATATAGAATCACATATACGTGAATAGTAGTTACATTTAATTGGTTGCACTAATTAAATATTTAAATTGAGAGTGGTTTTCGACCAATTAATATATTTTCCATTTTTATTGTCATTTATCAATACTGAAAAGTCAAAACATCAAACTGTTAATATTAAAACAGTACCATAATTTAGCCTCCAAACTCTCCATACGAAACTGCCTAATTGTTTTTCCTTTTTTATTAACTTTTCAAAATTTTGTGTCTTGTTGTTAGGTTATAAGTATATATATATTACCCTCTATATATTATGTAGATATGATCATATTTGTTCTAAATTCGTTGACTCTAAGTTTTGTAATCGTCTTTGCTTTTGGAGTCGCTCAAAATGTAGCTCACTTATGTTTAGCAATGTTACATCTCCATGTTTTTTTGATTTTTTATAAATGAAATATCATAATTAAGACTTGTTTTATTAATGTTAGTAAAATCTTGAATTTACCAAAATTAAACAATGAGCTACAACTCATTTTGATATTGGAGTTATTTGTACTTGTAACTCTACTTTCATCACAATGTGTCAACAAAACGTTTGTTGTGGGATAAAATAATCCTGAGACTAAATAATACGTATTACCAAACGCAGGTTAAAATAATTACATGTAATATTTTGGAATTTCTTATCCACCAACCAAACGATCGATGTATTGTTCTTGATAAAGATAGTGATTTGTTCTCATATTTGCTGCAAAATCAATAGTAGCATAAAAATAAAAATAAATGAGATTTTCTTAAGGGGTTTGATTTTTTTATTTAATAATTTACAAGCTTTCAATAGGAAAAGAAGAAAAAACAATGTACAAGGAGAACTAAAACAATATTTACAATCTCAACAACACACATTCTCCCAGGATTCTCCATTGATTTGTATTAATTAGTCACATAAAAACAATCACATCCATCTAATCAACACTAGATTGTAATACAAGTTCACAATCTATGATCTATATTGTTCTGACTTTTCAAAATTGTTTTTGCACCCGTGTCAAATTCTCCAAAATGCACTAATTTTTTTGGAGTACCCGACATGCACCTGTCAACATTTTTGAAAAGTCCGAGTAACATAGTCTATGATCATACCTGGATTACAAGGAGAAATATTCCTGCAATAATTCTTCTAACTTTGCCTTGAATCATTGCAGAAAATTCTTCACAGAGTTTCCGTTAGGACTTCTTTTACTGAAGAGACACAACCCTTCAACGAGTTCTATTAGCACTCGTGTTTTCTCTCTTTTTCTTACATTATATAACATATAACAAATATATATTCATTAATTTGGATGCAAAGCAGATGCACATTTGAACTTTGCATTGTCAATATGGGATCTGCTCAGTTTTGGTCATAAGTTGTAGTATTGATTTTGCTTTCCTTTGGCCGCGATCAGTTCCCTCCTTACCTATCTCTACTAGATATTCATACACGCCGTATTGAAGGGCAGCAAGCATAAGATTTGAATTATAAGTACTCAACTCGAAAAGCACAGCCACAGAACATTCCTTGTTCTTGGGAGTGCCATCCTTCATCAAATTTACAAGTGTTTCGATGAATGAAAGCTTTCCAATTACCTGTCTGCCTTCTGGATGAGTCGCGAGAATCAACAAGATTGACAATGTCTCATCAACCATGTCCAAGTGTTTTTCCTCTAGTAGTTGAAGTAATGGTGCTACAATCCCAGCTTGGATCGCGATACTTTTGTTAGCGTGGTTGAAGCATAGATTGAAAAGTGCAGTAATAGCATCCTTCCTCCCTCTGATTGTACCGTTTTTTAACAGATCAATCAACGGAGGGATGCCATTTAACGAACCTATAGCTACTTTGTTTTCATCAAGCATTGATAAGCTAAACAATGCTGCTGCAGAGTTCTCTTTAGCTCCAACACTTCCATTTTGCAAAATCTCAATTATTTCAGGAATCGCGTTTTCTCTGGATATAAGTTTCTTGTTTGATTCATCGATTGACAAGTTTAAAAGAGCTGTCACAGCATGTTCCTGGATTTTGGAATCTGGATAGGAAAGTAGCAACACAAGTGGTGGAATTCCTCCATAATTAGCTATCAATGTTCGTTTCTCTGGATTTTCTTTCGAAAGCATTCTGATCTTTGTTACAGCCTTTCTCTGCACTTCTAAATGACTAAAAGACAGATCTTTAATCAACGACAATAGCTTTTCATCACTTCCAGCAGAAGGACTTTCGGGGTTCATTGGAGCCTCTTTTGCTGGAAGTTGAAAGTTGTTTTTCAAACACCACTCTTCAATTAAATTCCTTAGAGCAAAATTTGGTGCTAATGATAAATGTGTCAAAGTTTCCCCCGTTTTCGGACATGTATGGTGATTTGAATCCAACCACTGTTGTATACTCTCTCTTTCATACGTCTGCAAAAGATCGCGAGTGAAAAGAAGTTAGTCACACTTCACTAAGAAACTCGTTTGGTATAATCAACAAATTTACTCACCTGTCCTGTTGAGATAATAACCGGATCAGCCATAATCTGTAATGTGATAGGACAAAGAAACTCGTTTGGTATAGCTATCGAGGTTGATTTCTCGAGAGCTTTAGGCATAACAGGTTCATCACAAGGACCAGTTTCTTCCATACCTGCTAATTTCTTCAATTTGTCTAGAAGATCAACGATTCGTTGTGTATTCTCAGCATTATGTGATCGTCTTTCTTTGATAACTTCTTTAACTGATATCATTTCAGATTTTAGATCTTCAACTGTATGCAATTCCAGTTTTTTCGCTAGCCTTTCTATACTAGCACTATCTGCATTTCGATCATTCTCCGTGGACAATGAAACCATCAAATCCATCGCGAGTTCCATATCTTGAGTATCAATTCGTTTCTTAGACCTTTTAAATTGAATGATCATCAACTCCACCTGAAAAGTATCAGACCATGAAAATAAGTAAGAAAGCCACTTATTTTCTAGGAAAACATTTTTCTTCGTACTAATTAACTGACCTGTTCTTTCTCTTCATCTGAAATACCAAGTTCTTCATAAGGCATTCCATCCAACGTTTGGCTTAATTTTTCATATACAGAATGAAATCTCCTTATAACAGCCTCACTTTCCAAAGCCTGCATACGAAAAACTAAGAAAATCAATCCCAGAAGCATATAATATCGTCATTTCTAGACTAGCTTAAGCTTCTAAACGATGTGAACACACACATGCCAAAACCTCGAGAAACAGAATCAGGTGCATACATGAAGGGACATAATGTAATTTAGTAATGACTAAAGTTTGGTTTAATTTTTCTAACTTTTTAGATAGGACGGTCACACATATTAACATAATGAATTAAGGATAAAATTAATTACCAGGTAAAGCTTGCTACCACAATGACAAATTTTTAACAATTTTTTAGCAGAATGAAATGCCTTCTTCATTTTCACCAAACATTGAACACCTGATTCAGGTATTTTTCCTTCGAAATCTCGAATTTCTTCTAAAAGGGGTAATAAAAGTTTCATCCTACGTACAAGATTACGACTTTCCTTTCTTTGAGTCCTCCTAAATTCTGCGTAAGAACTTATAGTTTGAATTATACCCATAAGTTCATATACCAAATCCCTTTTATCAATAGGAGTTGTAATTTGATTTGATTGATCATTTTCTTCATCCATTTTAAACCCTTGTTCAATTTCTTTTTCCCCAGCTGATACCATTTGAAAACCTCCAAGAAACAAAACCAAATCCCTCCAAAATGTGAATTTTGGATTCAATAAATTATAGGTTGTTTCATGGAGGATAGAAAAATCAAAACCCTAATAATTTCGAAGAAATTTTCTGGATTTGATTTTTCTCCAAAATTCGACGCGTTACATACGGTCTAAATTTGAGGGAAAAAAACAAAATTTATGCGCCTTTGAAAATAGTGCCTTACTATATTAAGCTATAAACGACATGTCACTTTTTACGGCTTAACTTAAAATATTATCTCATGAAATTTTATCTCTATGCAATTATATATGCAAGAGAAAATTTACTAGATAAATTTAGCTTATGGGGTGGATATAGTGATTAAATTTGATGGTTCAAATGAATTTATTGAGATATGAAATGATATTGTACTATAAGTTCATTTTTTTTTTTCATTTTTATAATCATATCTTAATGGTTTTCTTTTATTAATAATTTATCAAATTAAAAAAGGGCCATAGTAGGGACTATGGAGCGTCTATCGTTAAAATGGCAAGGGGAAATTAAGGCAAACAAAATCCGACTAATATATTTAAGATATCAATGCATTTCATGTTACAATATATGTCTCGGTGTTCAACTTAGAGGTTTGATTAATCTAGATGTGAGTCAAATTATTTTTCCTTGATGGCAAAACTATAAAGTCAATTTTTAAAGTTTCAACTCGAGATCTTTGATTTATAAAAGGATAATGGAGAGGTAAGTAGATATATTGTATAGTTTAATTCTTCAATAAATATTTAATAGCTAGTGGTCCAAGTTTTTGACTAGCACTGTCTAACGAATATAAATTTTCTCCTAAACAATAAAGTATTAAACACCTTCAAATAGTTTATTTCAGATTTTATACATCCACAAAAGTAATTCAAATAATAAAAAAAGACTCCTAATTTTGGGTAAAACTAATAGTCTTTTTGGGTAAAAAAAGACTAGTATTTTAAATTTATAACACACAATCAAATTATGAGGTTTCATCCATAACAAATGTTATTTATTCTGTACAAAAGTTGAAATTTGAGACCAAGCTAATATTTAATATAATAGCGGATCGATCAATCAAACTTGTCCAGATCATTTTAATCGTCATCAAACACTCAATTAACTCCTACAATAGCAAATCTAAACATGATTATCATTTAACTAACACTATTATAAAATAGTTTTTTTTTATTCTTCAAAGCCTATCAATTAAACGAAGAAATTAAATAAATCGACCAATAACCTATAATGCTTGCATGAATTCATTCATGACAATGTTTTATTTCAATTTATAAAGATTCAACATAATTCCAAACTCACGATCATTATTCAAGCTGACATTTGATAAAATAACATATCAATTAGACTCGTTCAAACCGTCTTAATAAAGCTTCTTCTGATAGCAAATCTAAACACAATTCACCTATTAACTGCTCCCTTTATCCAACAATAGTTGTCAACTATTGGACTTGACGCAAGGATTAGGAAAAAGTAAATGATAAAGGTAATTTTACCAAACTATCCTTATTAAATATAAGTCATCTAAACACCGAATATGAATAGTATTAAATAGTAAGGATAAAATAGGCACAATATGGTAAATTATTCATTGATTTTATAAACTGGACAAATACTGTTAGACATCCAAAAAATAGAATATATAGTGAACAAGTAAAAATGGACAGAGGAGGGTAGTATTTACTCTGTCTAATATTGACTTGACCCCCCGCCCCATGCACATAAAAAAATAGAAAATAGAATAATAATTTTACTATATTACCCTTTGAACACAATAAATTTAATCTTTGAAAAGTGCATTAGGAAATGACTATACTTAATCATGAACTAGGTGATAAATGATTTTTTTATTGTCTAAAATGAACCGTAAAAATAAACTTTTAATTTTAATATATTGAACAAATAAAAGTGAACAGATAAAATATACCTAAAGGGGGAAAATAGAATTAACCAAAAGGAGTAAAAAGTATAGTCATAATCCTTAACTATTAGTAATTATTTGAGACAAAAAAGATGAAAATTAGAAAAATACTAAAAAAGCAAAAGATATATGATGATTAGAAGCAATTTTTTTGAAAGATAACCGTTAAGGCCACAGCTCGGAACTTCGCGACCTTTCATCCAACGGCTATATTTTACTAGCCGTTACTTTCAAAATTTTATGAAGAAAGAAAAACAAAAAAGGCGTAGCATGTGCAGACATATATCCGATGTTTACGATTCAATTTTATATGCCCATTTCCCAAATCCTCTCTTTTTAATGAACCCCAACAAGATAAATCAGTAGAGAAACACTTTTTCTTTTTGAAAATCTTTGATTAGTTTCATGGGGTTCTTCAATTACTAGTCTTTAATCGATTTCTGGGATCTTTTCGGGTTGTTTCCACTCAAAGATCTGATCTTTTTCGTCTAGTGTTGATCAAGTTTTCAGGTTTGTATTAGGGGTTTCATGAAATGAAGTTTTTGTTGTGTCTAAACTTAATTATTTATGATTTTTCTTGGTTTAGATTGATGGGTTATTCAATTTTTCAATTGGGTTTTTGATTCTGTTTTTGTTTTGTGGATTGGTGCAGTGAAGATGGCTGGATCAGATGAGAACTACCCAGGAGTGATTAGGCCTTCAAATCTTCAAGGTGAGTTTAGTTTCTTTTGTGTTCTTGAATTAGTATTTGTTTTGATTGTTTTGTGTTTGTTGATTTGACTGTGATAAACCCTAATTGTTATTTAGGGGGATTGAGGCCTGGTGTTGGAGGAAAAGTGAATGGAGGGTTGGGGCAAAATCGGAGGGCATTGAGCACAATCAATAGGAATGTAATGGGAGCTCCCCCATTACACTGTGCTGTTGTTCACAAGAGAAATGACATTACTGAGTAAAAACTTCTTAAACCTGAGAACTCGATTGAATTTCTTTTGTTTTAATCTTGATTTCTCTACATGTTTTAACTTGCTTTTCATTTCTTTATAGAAACAAATCCAATGCTGCTACTAACAAGATCCCTCCTGTTCCGATTCATCGTCCAATCACAAGGTTTGACTCTAATTCTCTTGGTTGTATGATACTAAGTAGCATTTGTCCATACGAAGCAGAATCCTAAAAATCATTACACCTGATCTAGATGCATTTGTTAATTTGTATGTGGGCTTATTGATATTTCAGGAAGTTAGCTGCGCAAATCGCAAGCAAACAGCATCAACCAGCAGTCGAGGTACACACTTTCAAGCCCCTCTTGGTTTATTGTAAAGCTGAGCTGCTGTTAACATTGTAGTTTTCCATAGGTAACAAAGCCGCCAGTCCCAGTGGTACCAATTAGAAATGAATCAGCAGACTGCATTATTATAGATGCTGAAGATTACAAGACCACTGGTAATTCCGCTGTGCCAATGTTTGTGCAACATACAGAAGCAATGATGGAGGAAATTGATAGGATGGTAAGCTGATATGATCTTTGTATCTTGGTTCTGAATGTGCTTTTGGATTGCCATTGATGTTGTTTTTTATCTTTGATTCAGGATGAGGAAATAGAGATGGAAGATGCAGAAGATTGGTCAATTGTGGACATAGACAGTCCTGATAAAAAGAACTCACTTGCAGTAGTGGAATACATTGACGACATCTATGCTTACTACAAGAAGGCTGAGGTAGAGATGTTATCTCCAGTCTTCCTATTTGTTTGTTAGAGAACTTGTTCATGTTCATTAGGATTTATGGCCTGTTGTAGAGTTTGCAGTCAGATTTTTCACCTTTATGATCATTAAGCTTAATAGATTGCCACATTACACTTAGAATCTAGTCTAATTTAATTAAGGACTGCAACTTTTCAGCCAGTCCAATAATAGATGCATAACATAGAATGTATACACACACGTGCAGGGTATGCTTAGGCTGTTTCTGTTGTGATGTCAGTATTATTTCAATTTTGATATACAATCTGGAAAGAAATGGAGGTGTTTTGCTTACCCTTTTTCTCTAATTGCAGATCGTTAGCTGCGTCCCTCCAAACTATATGGAACAACAATTTGATATCAACGAGAGGATGAGAGGCATCCTCATTGACTGGCTGATTGAGGTATACAGTCTGCTGCTGTGTGTCATTTCTGAATTTTATGAAGTAGAATTTTGGGTGTTGTTAACGTCTAATCCAATTTAAAGGTACACTACAAGTTTGAACTGTTGGAGGAGACTTTGTATTTGACTGTGAATCTCATCGATAGATTCCTGGCAGTTCAGTCAGTGATTCGGAAAAAGCTTCAACTTGTTGGAATAACAGCTATGCTTCTTGCCTGCAAATATGAAGAGGTTTCTGTACCTGTAGTGGAGGATCTAATTTTGATCTCTGACAGAGCTTACACCAGAAAAGAAGTTCTTGAAATGGTAAGTTAAATAAAAGACCAAAATCTTACATTTAACACGAAACATATTACCTCCATTATGTTCTGGCTAAATGATTTCAACTGTCCACAGGAAAAGTTGATGGTTAATGCCTTACAGTTCAACATGACGGTGCCTACAGCGTATGCGTTTATGAGGCGGTTTCTTAAAGCCGCTCAGTCTGATAAGAAGGTGTGTTAAACTTCTTTGCTGCATAGAACGAGTATCACACAAAGAAGTATAACAACATTCTGAATCACTACTGATATAACTTTTTGTTTATGTTTAAATCAGGTGGAGCTCGTGTCGTTCTTCTTGATTGAGCTATGTCTAGTTGAGTATGAAATGCTTCGATTCCCACCATCAATGCTTGCAGCTGCTGCTATCTTTACTGCACAATGCACTCTCGGTGTGTCTAAGGAGTGGAATAAAACCTGTGAGAAGCATAGCAGCTATGTCAAAGATCAACTTTTGTAAGTATACTTTAGATTAATATCTATTTATTGACGAATCAGACAGATGTTTAAACGATTGTGTGTACCTTGATTTTCTACAACAGGGAATGCTCGAAATTGATGGTTTGTTTCCATCAGAAGGCAGCAATTGGGAAGCTTACTGGCGTGCACCGAAAGTACAGCACTTCTAAATATGGCTATGCTACTAGATGTGAACCTGCTTCTTTTCTATTAGAAGCATGGTTTTAGGATTGTCTAGGAGGCTAGGAGGAGTTCACATGATGAAACTGCATGCTTGCAGTAGTATATGTGTTCAGTTTTTTTAATGCAATTGTTGATGAGCAACATAAGTTGCCCCAGGCTCTGGGGAAGGGGAGGGTGGTTGAGTTCTTTTGCTACTGATAAAACTTTGTTTATGGTTTTTCATGTCATGTACATTGTTGGAATGCGAAATCTTGCTTTTCATACTTTTTCTTGCATACACATTTACAAGTTGCAGTTTCTTTTGCTACTGATAAAACTTGTTTATGGTTTTTCATGTCATGTACATTGTTGGAATGTGAAATCTTGCTTTTCATACTTTACAAGTTGCAGTTTCTTCTCAGCAGACATTCTTAAAAAGCTATATGCATCCTCTAACTCAAACTCAATCCAAGTGTTAGTTACATTTGGAGTAAAATATATAAACTAACCAAAATATTATATAACCAAAGAAAATAGATATAGTTGACAAAATTTGAGCAGGCTGGCTATTACTAAGTGCTTTGGAGTATAACAATTTAACAAAATTTGAGCAGGCTGGCTATATTATAACTCAAGTGCTTTAGAGTATAACAATTTAACAAAAATATTTGTTCCGTTTCCGGGTCTTGAACCCGGGTTGCTTTAGAGTGTAACAATTTAACAAATAACAAAAATATTTGTTCCGTTGCCGGGACTTGAACCCGGGTATCCTAACCAACTAGACTACAGCGGATGTTGCATAGTTTTCGTAATGATTTATTATTATGAAATGATCTATTCACACTCTTTCATAGTACACTCCTTCCATTTCATTTTTTTGAAAACGGACAAGGGTCAAAACTATCTTTCAATTATATTTTGGCTCAAAACTATCCTTCTCGTCTTACTATTGGATCACTTCTACCCTTCCATTTAATGGAACAAGTTGTGGCATTCAATGTGTAAATTATAATGCCACATATGTGTCCACCTGCATACCCACCCACCCATTAAAAGGCCCGAGAGATTGAACACCAGCATCAAAACATTCATTATCTCATCGGGATAACGAAATCCCATTATCTCTGGCGAAGGAGACTGAACACTACGTTACAACCGTTAATTATCTCATTTGGATAACATATCTCCCTTGTCGCCGGAGACGGTGACTGAACACTGATGGTAAAATCGTTAATTCTTTCATCCGGATAACGGATGTCCGTCATAATGGACTTCTACATGGCATTATAATTTACACATTGAATGCCACATCTTATTCCGTTAAATGAAAAGGTAGAAGTGATCCAATAGTAAGACAACCAAAACATAGTTAAAGGGTATATTTGTATTATAATATTATCATAAATCGGCTGATAAAACTCGAGAAAACACCCCACATCAAGATATATGGCATATCTTAATACAAATATTAATAATTATATTTACGATTAAAATTTATAACCTACCCAAGATAAATTTATCATTATTACTCTCAAAGATGAAACTAAATTTTGAGGTGCTAAGTTCAATTTGTCATCTTTAAATTCTAACTTTTTGGTTGCTCCAAGCTCCACTAGGCTCATGTATATCTAAAACGGAAAGATACATTTTTGTTGAAGATAAAGGGAACCATCTACTGAGCTGTACAGAGTAGAGAGCCACTTCAGCTTGACGTGGATGATAAAAACAACTAATGGAAAATATAAATTGTAATTATCAATGTGTCGACTGTCGCCCCCACCTCAAATAACGCTAATATCCATGAATTTTTGCTATTTCCCTTAAAGGAATCAAATACCCCAAGTTTTACAAGGTTCTTTGTGTTCTGTCACTATCCAATCAAAATCACTATTCAAACTCTTTTTTTTTTTTTTTTGTTTCTTTGTCTATGTTTATAATTGCTACATGGGCCAGTTCTTTTCTTTGATCTACGGATGGAGATAGCTCTATATATCAAGATTTTATGAGGTAATAATAAGCTTTCAACCAGCCCCACCATGCTATTTCTGTATTATTCTTGAAATTTTGGAAATTTTTCTGCAAAGATTAGATTTTCCCCCTTTTTTGGACCTACCCTTTTGCTGGAGGCTTAATTTTGTTGCTGAGTTTATCTATTCTTGAAATATTATGGTCATTTTTCTTTCAAGATCAGATTTTTTCTGTTTTTGGACCTACCCTTTTGCTGGATGCTGAATTTTGTGACTGATTTTCTCTGTTCTTGAAATATTGTGGATATTTTTCTTCCAAAATCAGATTTTTTTTTTCGTTTTTCATAATAACCATGTGCTGGATATTGAATTTGACTTTTTTTGGGTGTGATCTGGCAATGAGGATAAGGATGAGGTGCAAATTGAGAACACAAGTTGTATAGATTGATATTTTTGTTTGATTAGTTGTATGGTGTCTAGAGATTTCTGGGTTATTTTCAGATGGTGACCTTCCCAACTATCTCATTAGATTTTGAGATTTCAGAAGTGGCACCTCATATGTTTAGAAATTGCTTTCAAGGACATCTTTTTTCTTTTCTTTATATCTTGCTGTCAAATGTCAAAACCCTTCCTGGATCCCATTTGATGATTCATGCTTATCACGATTTATTGAGCAAGTTGTTTTCTAAAATCTTTTTTGTTACTATCTGTCAGACACTATATATATAGCAAGTTTTTCCTCAATCATTTCTCATATTGACTACTGAATCTCTGGCTAAAAATGTGGTTCATTATCAGCAGTATTCTGAAGTGAGTAAAGAGGAATTGTTTCCTCAGAGAGAAATGATGGAGAAGAAGCAGAAGAAGTTTCTTACTGTGGCCCCGTTTGAGTGTGCCTGGCCTAATGATCTGAGATTTAGAGAAGCAGGAAGGGGTTGTGTAGCTTTTGATGCTTTTGCACATAACGATGTAACAGTTGTTTTTCGGGAGCAGGTAGGGAGTCAGCACTATCACTACAAAAGGGATAACTGTCCACATTATACTGTAATCATTGGTAGTCATAGGAACAAGAGATTGAAAATTGAGGTTGATGGTAAAACGGTGGTGGATGCTGCTGGTGTCGGTCTTTGTTGTTCTTCAGCATTTCAAAGCTACTGGATTAGTATCTATGATGGATTGATTAGCATTGGCAAGGGAAGGTATCCTTTCCAGAATCTTTGCTTTCAGTGGCTTGATTCAAATCCCAATTGTACCGTTCGGTACATTGGTCTTAGCAGTTGGGATAAACATGTTGGCTACAGGAATGTTAATGTACTGCCTGCCACACCAAATCATTTATCTTTGTGGAAACATGTGGATTTTGTTGAGCATGATTTTGGAGAGGATGATTTAGAACAAGAGTTAGAAGATGGAATTGCTAATTATGAAAGTTGGGGTCTTGGAAAGTTTCTTGAGAATTGGGAGTTATCGGATATGTTTTTCATTGTTGGAAAGGAAGAAAGGGTTGTTCCAGCTCATAAGCTAGTTTTAGAGGCATGTGGGGATTTTTGTCTTAGTTCATCAGTTGAAGAAGCTGTTCATCTGCCAGACATAAGTTATTCTGTTCTTCATGCACTTCTTCAGTACATCTACACTGGACATACTCAGGTGAGTCCCATCTTTCAGGCGATTTCAAATTATTATACTTCCACTAATTGCCTGCTTAACTTTGGATAACATACCTATTGCCTTTTCATTGTTGAGTTTCAGGAACTAAGAACAAAAAAAATAAAATCTTTTTACTATTCAGAGAAGGAACTAAATCAAATGTTTAAAATTTGCTCTGTGTGACTTTTGTGTATAAACCAATTTTTCTTTATTTTTGTACCTCTTCCTACTGTCTATTTCTTCTAAAGACTACTGACTTCAGCCAAATCTTAAATCAAGCCTACCAAGCGTGTATCAAAGATTATGCATTCCACTGAAATATGTGTTGTGTGCGCATGCGTGTGAGTATAGATATATATTCCCAAGGTATTGTTCTATGCGACTTTTAGTTTACTTGAATATTTATCTTATAGCTGCTGATTAACTGCTACATTTGAACATTGCAGATTTTGGAGTCTGATCTCTGCTCATTGAAGTCTTTGAGCTTACAATACAAAGTGATGTCATTGGTGAGGCAATGTGAAGAGATCCTTGAGCGAATTATGTCTAATAAGCAACTCGTTGACTCAACTCAGCTTGTAGACATATTTTATCCATGCTGGCTCCAATGCAGCAAAACTTTTCCTTATGGGTTGCCAATTGATAGAGAAAGGCTTGAACGGTTCCTCTCGACTGGAGAGTATAGTGATCTAGACCTTTATGTTGGAGTTCATGATATTGTTTTGCGATCACATAAAGTGATCCTTGGGTCATGGAGTACTCCTTTCACAAAGGTAATTAACATTGTTAACAACTTCTCTTTGACAAATTTGCCCAACTTATTGCCTTTAGTAGGAAGTAGTACATCAAATCCACTAGCGAAAAGTATGATTATTCTGTCTTAAACCCGGTGAAAATCTCCTGTTTCTTTCTCTCTTCATTAGAGAAGTTCCTTACTACAACATCCTGGTTCCACCATTATTATCAGGTGTAAGGTTTTAGTTGCACTGAATGAACCTCTGCCTTTTCTTCAATTCTTGGACTAGACTAGGATACATTACATGTTCATTTGTTCTGATGTTCAAACTCAAAGTCAGCAATTTTTAGTGGTAACCTTTTTTATTGAGCATTTTTTGTTGTTTATATGTGAGGTGCTTAGAGAAATCATTCCCATAGGAAAAGAAGATTTTAAGATCAACATGATAATATGGATTGCTTCAATTTCTTAATTGGAATTGGCGCCTGGAAAGAACAGTAGGAACTCAGAATCGGTCATGAATCAATAGCCATACTCTATGTGTGCTAGTTCTCTGCATTTGCTTCTTGCATCTATGCAATTCTGAAGCCAAAATTTCAGTTTTGTTATTTTAAGTAGTTTAATGTTTATCTTCTGCATGGCTTTCAGAATACTGAGAAATCTTTTGAATTGGCAGATGTTTACAAATGGAATGAGGGAGAGTGTTTCTTCAGTGGTCTGCTTAAAAGATGTTCCTCTTGAAGCATTCAAGATTATGCTAGAATTCATGTACAGTGGAGAACTTAATAAAGAAGCTACTGAGGGAATCAATACCTTGTTACTTCAGCTACTTTTACTAGCCGATGAGTTTGGGGTAACACTTCTTCATCAGGAGTGCTGCAAAATACTTCTGGAGTGCCTCTCAGAGGTAATTTTGTGATTCTGACCTCTTTCCAGACACCTCTTTTGTTGCTAAACCTGTATCTGTCATGTGCATGTTGAAAGTGCTAAATGTCAGACTACAATTAAAAGAGTGGAGAAGTGATGCAGTTTGAAGTTGTGAGCGTGAGCAGAGCCATTTTATGAAAATGAGATACAAATATTAATACCTTTCATCTATACATTATATGCAGGGATGGAGTTCTCCTATTGGAAGAAGGTTCAAGAACTTTTTCTATTATGCCAAGTTTAGTGGACGAGGAAGAAGACACTTTGGAAAAGTCTTTGGGTCGTGATTGTGACACTAACTATTGATCTTTGTTGCAGGACTCAGTATGCCCAATTCTTCAAGTGATATCATCTATTCCCTCATGTAAACTCATCGAAGAAACCTGTGAGAGGATATTCTCCATGCACTTTGATTATTGTACAACTGCAAGCATTGACTTTGTCATGTTAGATGAATCAAGTTTTAGCAATATCCTTCAGGTGATCATCATACCCTCCTTATACATGAATAATATGAAGAATGTTGCGATTTTTTGTACTTAAATAAGTATCATCACTTGGGGGAAAAATCTTGATTCTCTAGTTGGAGTAGATGTCTGCAAGGGGGAATATCTTTTGCGAACTTCACAAGTGCAGTATAATAGTGGGTCATATTTAATGTTTCATCCCTTGGACAGAAGAGTTCAGATGATTAGATCTTTGGAAATATTCTTGATAAGGAAGAAAATATTAAATTCACTTTATTTAGAGATGCACTAATAAATTTTATATGCCATTGAATTGACAGTATATCTCTCTCACGATAAACGATTCGTTTTTCAGCATACAGATTTGACAGTGACATCTGAAGAGAGAGTTCTCAATGCCATCTTGCTTTGGTGCTTACAAGCAAGAGAACTGTGTGGATGGGAAGCAGTAAATGAATTGATGGTAAATTCAACACCTGAGATGCTTTTTGGAGAGAGACTTGAGTCTCTAAATGAATTTCTGCATCTTGTGCGGTTCCCTTTACTGTCACCTGATTTGCTGAATAAGGTATATACCTTGAAATTTAGGAGCACCTCACTTCCCTGTCATTCAAGATTAATGTATACTAAAGTTGGCCCTATTAATTGTTGGCTTTGATGGAATTCCTGCAGTTTGAACAGAGTAGCCTTAGCCAGCAAATTCCCACTTTTGACCATCTGGTATGTTACAATCCTTTAGAGAAAGATTCCATGGCCTGGACTAACATTTATAATTTTTCGTATGTTTTGTCATTTTGATAGCTTTGGAGTATTAATTCATATACTATTTAACAGGTTAAAGAGGCATTAAGATTTCTGGAATTTGAGGTCACCGATTTTCAAGGAAGCCAGAGGTGAGTATACTTAAAAGGTTTTATTCAAACCACCCTGTGACCATAGTTAGATATGGTATTGCAATATCCTTGAGGGAATGACCTAGTATATTAAGCGTCTAATAAATGAAATAACTATTTGTCGGTCTGTATGCATGCTAAACCTGTCTTTCAATTGGAGCATGACTATACAAAATGTCTAAAAGCTGATGAAGTTCTCTGTGTCTTATGATAATAGATTTCAGCATAGAAAATCAAGTTTTAAGGAGCTGCTCTACATATGCGATGGAGATAGCAACGGGGTCCTTTATTTTGCTGGCACATCATATGGGAAACACCAGTGGGTGAATCCTGTTTTGTCCAAGGTAAATCCACAGCTGCAATAAGCAATTTACCTTCCTTCTTTTGACTTGTTACCATTCTAAAAAATATACAATTGTTTACCATCTCATTTTGTCATCTGTTTAACATTGGTAATTCATGTTTCAGAGAGTAATTATCACGGCTAGTAGCCCCATTTCAAGATGCACTGATCCCAAGGTGTTAGTATCGAGGAACTTCCAGGTTTGAATAGGATGACTTTCAATTAATGTGAAGGATCTTCTCCTTTTAGATTAATTTGAGAAAATTAAAAAAAATATTCTTTTGCTCTCTCTCTCTTTTTCATCGATGGCATGAAGAAGAGACGGTCGATTCAGAAAAGAGAGTGTTAGCTCCATAATGTGAAGGATGAAATGTTTTTTTGGTCTCAGGGTACATCTGTTGCTGGACCTCAGATGGAGGGCGGAAGAAACACTTCGTGGTGGATGGTTGATATTGGTCCGGATCACCAGGTTAGATTTATTGCTTTGTCTATAATTTACTGTGTGTACAATTGTACATAAGGGAGATGGAAAGAAGTTTTTGTAAAATAAGATGTATGTTGTAACTTAGACAATAACTTCGTCCGTGCTGATTCTCAGATTCATCTGTATATTTAATTGACTTGTGAAAATAAACATTTAAAATTGAACATCGATAATTTGCATTTCTCATTGTAAGGGCATTGCACGATATCATGGTTGTCTAGAGTAGTGCTGGTCAGTATACCTCGTGGACAAGATACTGAAAGTGAACACTCATCTCTGCTCTTTTGGTTTCGTTAAAAGTACTCTCTCTCAGTTTATAGCACACTCAAATTGTGTGTCAATATCCCTGATTGATTTTCTCATTTGGTATTCAACTAGAAGATGAAACATCTGACGCATTTAATATTTGATGAATCGATGCAGCTCATGTGTAACTACTACACATTAAGACAGGACGGATCAAGAGCATTTATCAGACGTTGGAACTTTCAGGTAAGCAGTGCTCTCAACATTCACAAACCAGTATACACATCATCTCTAGTGGATCTGTGGACGTATTTGTAACTCCTCTATAGATTATACATTGAAAACAGTGTTAAAATTGGCGTTACAATAACAAAATTTTGTGAATTGCATTCTCAGGGCTCTTTGGATGGGAAAAATTGGACAAACCTGAGAGTACATGAGAATGATCAAACTATTTGCAAGCCAGGTCAATTTGCATCATGGCCAATTACTGGTTCAAATGCATTACTTCCTTTCAGATTCTTTCGAGTTCTCATGGCCGGTCCTACTACAGACGATACTAACCCGTGGAACTGTTGCATCTGCTTCTTAGAACTCTATGGCTATTTTCGTTAGCTTGGCGTCGGTTTGAACATAGTTTTTGTTTTCAAACTCTTCATTTACAGTCAAAAAATGTTGTATGGTTTTTGTATTCCTCAATGATGTTTACAGTGTTGTGTTGTCATCTGTACTCTTTGCCTGTTACTTGTTTTGTGTTACATGTTTAAAAAAATGTTTTTTGGCCATATTTTATTCTATTATTATTATTATTATTATTATTATTATTATCATACATACATGCATATTAAAAGGGAAATGACAAGTACACAAATCTTAAGACCGTTTATGTTCAATCAACTTTTGGAGGCATTGACAGGTCCAAATTTTTGAGTTTATGATTAAGTTCAATCTTAGAATATGAATTTAACATTTATTATAGATACATAGCTAATGATAGAACATTGACATTTGGCAGAGCTTAGGGTATGGTATATCCAACGTTAATTTTAGTAATTTTTGGTGCGTATGTATATGAAATGTTGAATTAATCACATGAACGGTCGATATTATATTATGAGTTGGCATCAGCAAAATTATTAGTGTAGTTGACTTGTAGTTGCAGTTTTAATAATAAAATGGTAATTAACGGTCGATATTAAAATAACTCTCATTTCAAGTGGGATTAGAACTGGTTATTAAAAAAATGTATACTTTAAGTGATTTGATGGCTTATAATTTAAAGTTTTTCATTTCATGCTAAAATTGTTAATTATTGTAATGTAGATTGCGACTGGAATTATTATAGTATAAATTTATGCATTCAGTGAAAAATTAAAATATTGAACTTGTCTTTTTTAGAAAATACTTTATACTTTAATATATGATTCTGTCATGCGAATTTAAATTAATCGATATTGAACACAGAATACCAAAATTAAAAAGAATACACATGGCCTTCATATGAACCGTGAACCTTTGATAACGTTGAATTTCAAAGAAGTAAAGTTTAAGAATAAACTGACAAATTAATTTCTTTTATTTGGCCCACTACTAAATTTGCTTTACTTTCTAACATGTCAAGTTGTGCCCTCTTAGTTGAATGATATTCATTTTTCATCCCATAAGTTTAATTTGATTGTCATACTCACCCATGATGTTCTGAAAAATGCTTGGCCATTCACAAAGTTTATCTTAGTTCCTATGAACTTTATAAGAAGCTTTAATTTGACATGTTATTTATATTAGATGATATAATCCATGACCCAATGGACAAGTGTATTAATATTGTAACTTTGTAATTGAGTGCGTCCACATCTTATTCAATCATTTAAGGTCATTAAAAAAAATATTTTTTGACATTCTAAAACTTTGAGTAGAATAAATAGTTCATCAATTATTAATATATACCAATGAAAAGAACAAAAACGACTTATTTATAAATCAACAAACAATTTTAGATTGCTCCAACATATTTTCCAAAATTAACATTTAATGCAAGAAAATGCATAATTTTATACTTGATCTTTATAGCTTATTTTTTTCAGCCTAACCAATGAATATTTGAAACTCACAACTTGATTAAAGGGATTTACAACAAGATATATATAAGTAGTGACAAATCTTGATTTTAAATATTTTAATTTGGAGGTCAAAATTTTACCATAACCATTTGATTTATAACTAAATTTTAAATATATTATTTATACATATCTAGTAAACTTTTGAATATACGTATATACAAAATATAAAATTATTGTGTTCATATTAGTCAATAAATCCTTAACTATATCTGCCTTTACCACTAGAGAAAGTAAAAAACTCTTTACCAAAAATACATGTATTATGTATACAAAAAGTCGATTTGATAACTATTGAAATTGTATACGAGTAAGTAATAGAAATATAAAAAACTACAATACTAAAAAAAATATGTTTTACTTCAATTTCGAAACTAATGGGGTCTGAGTGAAATATTCAGAAAGTGGAGGACTACAAAGGGTCATAATGTTTTTTATAAAAAGCCACTAAAATGAGGAAATCAAGAATCAGAACATATAAGAAGGCTAAAGCTGAAGCAAAGTACCATAATTTAATCAATGGAAATTAATTTCAATGTTTTATCAAAACCCATTCGAGGATCTTTTCCATCTTTCTCACCTAAAGTTTCTTCAGGGGTAATTTTTACTATTTTCATGTTAATTTCAATTATTTTTAGCCTTTTCATTTCATTTTCCAATATATCTGGATCATCTCCTTAGTTTTTATTTTTTTTATTTTTTATAATATCAAATATGGAAGAAAAATGACACTTATCGAGCCATATGTAAGTATCATGTGACAAATTTGCAAGGTGGTTGAGTGTATAAAATTCAAAAATTGAGAGATGGAGGGGGGTGGGGGGAGAAACAATATTTAGAAAGAGTGTTCTAGGAGGTTATGGAGGACACGGATGAGGGGTAGAAGGTTAGTTAGGTATTTGAGTGTTGTCTGGCTTATCCTTTCATACTAGTAGTCGTGGAATTATTTGGGTAGTTTCTTGTTTTGTTATTTGATCTTTGTTATTCTATTTTCTGTTTCTTGTACTTCGATTATTGTATTATATATCTTGTCGTAGTTATTGTTCCTCGGTAAGAATGCTCTAACATGCTTCCTTTAGTGTTTTATCATGCCTTCTTCATATTCGCGTTGCTTTGAAATGCTTTTGCTTTAGCCGAGGGTCTATTAGAAACAATCTCTCTATCTCGTAAGGTAGGGGTAAAGTCCTCACCACACTCCACTTGTGGGATTACATTGTGTTTGTTGTTGTAAATCAATTATTTATACATAATAAGTGGATTTTTTACAACACAAATACATGGTCAAGGGCAAAGTTCTGAACACGTAA
Organism: Solanum gracilifrons; assembly: GCA_029582605.1. NCBI lineage: Eukaryota > Viridiplantae > Streptophyta > Magnoliopsida > Solanales > Solanaceae > Solanum > Solanum gracilifrons. The sequence continues at coordinate 61,244 of JAJOOH010016874.1, forward strand.
AGAGTTCATTATATGTCCAGGGATCTGATAAAAATTGTTTCTTTGTGAAAGTTATATAAGATTTGTTATGGCTTTTGCTGGAAACATAATAAGTTATAATGCTGAGATAGCTACTGAAGTTTGTTTTTTCTAGCCTTTTAAATGTACCAATAATAGATTCCGTATCGAACGAGTATGTTTTGATTACCTGGTCATGATGTTTCTATTTTTTACATTTTTTTTGGTGTTGAACTGCAATTGAAAATGTTGTATCCTATGAGACGGATAGTTGAGAATGTGTTCTTTGTATGGACCTTGAGAAGCTCAAACGCTACTCCAATAATTTCTATGAATTCAAATTCAGTTTATGGCTACCAGTCAGTCCAGAAATTAGGATATGCTGCATGTACTTGTTCAATTATACTGTAAGATTTCTTAAGTTCTCCAGATATCCATGTAACCTCGAGAATTTCTTTGACAGGCTTCTAGAAATAAGATATGTTTTCCTTCTCAACATAGTACTGGACTGAAGTTTGGATCTCAGGAACGGTCTTGGGATATTTCTTCCACCCCAAAATCAAGAGTTAGAAAAGATGAAAGGGTATGTTTGATAATTGATATGGTTGCACGGATAGTATATAAATAGTTGGAAAAATTCTGGACTGGTGCTCATGGCATATTTGATCTGTGCACCGTGTGGAGATGTCAAACATGTGTTACTTCGTTCCGCCAATTTATAATACCTTAACTTGGGAAAGACAGCTCTTTTACTCCTGTGGGCATTTGTTATTTGAATTACAATTTTTATGAGCATGGTGTTTTCACATTATCAACTTCTTTCATGTGGTATATAACAGTTTTTAGCTCCGTTAATACCTTTCTTCTTTTTGATATAAACTAACTGTGGTGCATTGCTTGCCTAGATGAAGCACAGTTCAGCTATTTCCGCTGTTTTGACCGATGACAATTCGACAATGGCACCCCTAGAGGAAGATGTCAAGACTGAAAATATTGGCCTCCTAAATTTGGATCCAACTTTGGAACCTTATCTAGATCACTTCAGACACAGAATGAAGAGCTATGTGGATCAGAAAATGCTCATTGAAAAATATGAGGGACCCCTTGAGGAATTTGCTCAAGGTAACAGCCAAAAGTTGTGCTTTAGGCAGTTTGACCTTATTTTGGAAGATGAATTGTTTATACCTACTTTGACTTTGCTAGAGAATTTTGCATACCGGGGAGTAAGTAGTGGCTCCATTTAGGTGGCACCTGGCCATTTTTTTGATCTTTTAAAAAGCTGTTTGATTGGGTCTTCAAAAAAGTAGACAAGGTTTTTGGAGAAGTGACACACCCCGGAGTGTCAGTGGCAAAGCAAAGATTTTCACTAAGGAGATTCAAAATAAAAAAAAGTATACACATAAAGAAGCTGAGGGGATTCAACATGTACTATACAAGCATCAAATATAGTCTTAAAGCAATTTTGTAGAAATAAAGAAAGTCTTCCTTCTGTTGCTTCACAATTTCCTTCTATTATCATGAGTTACTCTTTCTGTTCGAAATAGCTTCCTTAATATTAAATTCATGATACTTTTGTTGAGATTTAGCAGTTTTTTCTTGTGTAAACTGCTCTCTTTTTTTGCAGGTTATTTAAAATTTGGATTCAACAGGGAAGATGGTTGCATAGTCTATCGTGAATGGGCTCCTGCTGCTCAGTAGGTCCTCTTCTACTACAAAATAGTAGTTTCCATCATCATAACATATTTTCCTATTAAAGCATGGTGTTGCAGCATCATTGGCTTTTTACATGTTCTAATTGCTATTAAGGTTATGCTTCTAATTAACTCATCCACAATGCAGGGAAGCAGAAGTTATTGGCGATTTCAATGGATGGAACGGTTCTAACCACATGATGGAGAAGGACCAGTTTGGTGTTTGGAGTATTAGAATTCCTGATGTTGACAGTAAGCCAGTCATTCCGCACAACTCCAGAGTTAAGTTTCGTTTCAAACATGGTAATGGAGTGTGGGTAGATCGTATCCCTGCTTGGATAAAGTATGCCACTGCAGACGCCACAAAGTTTGCAGCACCATATGATGGTGTCTACTGGGACCCACCACCTTCAGAAAGGTTTTGTTATTCATACCTTGAAGCTGAATTTTGAACACCATCATCACAGGCATTTCGATTCATGTTCTTACTAGTCTTGTATGTAAGACATTTTGAAATGCAAAAGTTAAAATAATGTGTCTTTACTAATTTGGACTTGATCCATACTCTTTCCCTTAACAAAATGAGTCAATCTATAAGTGCTTGAGAACTTACTACTTCAGCAATTAAACAGGTACCACTTCAAATACCCTCGCCCTCCCAAACCCCGAGCCCCACGAATCTACGAAGCACATGTTGGCATGAGCAGCTCTGAGCCTCGTGTAAATTCGTATCGTGAGTTTGCAGATGATGTTTTACCTCGGATTAAGGCAAATAACTATAATACTGTCCAGTTGATGGCCATAATGGAACATTCTTACTATGGATCATTTGGATATCATGTTACAAACTTTTTTGCTGTGAGCAGTAGATATGGAAACCCGGAGGACCTAAAGTATCTGATAGATAAAGCACATAGCTTGGGTTTACAGGTTCTGGTGGATGTAGTTCACAGTCATGCAAGCAATAATGTCACTGATGGCCTCAATGGCTTTGATATTGGCCAAGGTTCTCAAGAATCCTACTTTCATGCTGGAGAGCGAGGGTACCATAAGTTGTGGGATAGCAGGCTGTTCAACTATGCCAATTGGGAGGTTCTTCGTTTCCTTCTTTCCAACTTGAGGTGGTGGCTAGAAGAGTATAACTTTGACGGATTTCGATTTGATGGAATAACTTCTATGCTGTATGTTCATCATGGAATCAATATGGGATTTACAGGAAACTATGATGAGTATTTCAGCGAGGCTACAGATGTTGATGCTGTGGTCTATTTAATGTTGGCCAATAATCTGATTCACAAGATTTTCCCAGATGCAACTGTTATTGCCGAAGATGTTTCTGGTATGCCGGGCCTTGGCCGGCCTGTTTCTGAGGGAGGAATTGGTTTTGATTACCGCCTGGCAATGGCAATCCCAGATAAGTGGATAGATTATTTAAAGAATAAGAATGATGAAGATTGGTCCATGAAGGAAGTAACATCGAGTTTGACAAATAGGAGATATACGGAGAAGTGTATAGCATATGCGGAGAGCCATGATCAGGTATTTTAAATTTATTTCTACAACTAAATAATTCTCAGAACAATTGTTAGATAGAATCCAAATATATACATCCTGAAAGTATAAAAGTACTTATTTTGCCATGGGCTTCAGAATATTGGTAGCCGTTGAATATCATGATAAGTTATTTATCCGGTGACATTTTTATGTTCACTCCTATTATGTCTGCTGGATACAGTCTATTGTCGGTGACAAGACCATTGCATTTCTCCTAATGGACAAAGAGATGTATTCTGGCATGTCTTGCTTGACAGATGCTTCTCCTGTTGTTGATCGAGGAATTGCGTTTCACAAGGTTTGTCTGTTTCTATTGCATTTTAAGGTTCATATAGGTTAGCCACGGAAAATCTCACTCTTTGTGAGGTAACCAAGGTTCTGATGGATTATTCAATTTTCTGTTTATCATTTGTTTATTCTTTTCATGCATTGTGTTTCTTTTTCAATATCCCTCTTATTTGGAGGTAATTTTTCTCATCTATTCACTTTTAGCTTCTAACCACAGATGATCCATTTTTTCACAATGGCCTTGGGAGGAGAGGGGTACCTCAATTTCATGGGTAACGAGGTATGTCTTACATCTTTAGATATTTTGTGATAATTACAATTAGTTTGGCTTACTTGAACAAGATTCATTCCTCAAAATGACCTGAACTGTTGAACATCAAAGGGGTTGAAACATAGAGGAAAACAACATGATGAATGTTTCCATTGTCTAGGGATTTCTATTATGTTGCTGAGAACAAATGTCATCTTAAAAGAAACATTGTTTACTTTTTTGTAGTATAGAAGATTACTGTATAGAGTTTGCAAGTGTGTCTGTTTTGGAGTAATTGTGAAATGTTTGATGAACTTGTACAGTTTGGCCATCCTGAGTGGATTGACTTCCCTAGAGAGGGCAATAATTGGAGTTATGACAAATGTAGACGCCAGTGGAACCTCGCGGATAGCGAACACTTGAGATACAAGGTTCAGTATTTTGAATCGCAGCTTGTTAAATATCTAGTAATTTTTAGATTGCTTACTTGGAAGTCTACTTGGTTCTGGGGATGATAGCTCATTTCATCTTGTTCTACTTATTTTCCAACGAATTTCTGATTTTTGTTTCGAGATCCAAGTATTAGATTCATTTACACTTATTACCGCCTCGTTTCTACCACTAAGGCCTTGATGAGCAGCTTGAGTTGATTCTTTGAAGCTATAATTTCAGGCTACCAATCCACAGCCTGCTATATTTGTTGGATACTTACCTTTTCTTTACATGAAGTGATACTAATTGAAATGGTCTAATCTGATATCTATATTTCTCCGTCTTTCCTCCCCCTCATGATGAAATGCAGTTTATGAATGCATTTGATAGAGCTATGAATTCGCTCGATGAAAAGTTCTCATTCCTCGCATCAGGAAAACAGATAGTAAGCAGCATGGATGATGATAATAAGGTAAAATCATCTAAAGTTGAAATGTTGGGTTTATGAATGCTTTAATTCTATCCAAGGACAAGTAGAAACCTTTTTACCTTCCATTTCTTGATGATGGATTTCATATTATTTAATCCAATAGCTGGTCAAATTCGGTAATAGCTGTACTGATTAGTTACTTCACTTTGCAGGTTGTCGTGTTTGAACGTGGTGACCTGGTATTTGTATTCAACTTCCACCCAAAGAACACATACGAAGGGTATATATGTTTTACTTATCATGAAATTATTGCTCTGCTTGTTTTTAATGTACTGAACAAGTTTTATGGAGAAGTAACTGAAACAAATCATTTTCACATTGTCTAATTTAACTCTTTTTCTGATCCTCGCATGACGAAAACAGGTATAAAGTTGGATGTGACTTGCCAGGGAAGTACAGAGTTGCACTGGACAGTGATGCTTGGGAATTTGGTGGCCATGGAAGAGTAAGGATTTGCTTGAATAACTTTTGATAATAAGATAACAGATGTAGGGTACAGTTCTCTCACCAAAAAGAACTGTAGTTGTCTCATCCATCTTTAGTTGTATAAGATATCCGACTGTCTGAGTTCGGAAGTGTTTGGGCCTCCTGCCCTCCCCCTGCGTTGTTTAGCTAATTCAAAAAGGAGAAAACTGTTTATTGATGATCTTTGTCTTCATGCTGACATACAATCTGTTCTCATGACAGACTGGTCATGATGTTGACCATTTCACATCACCAGAAGGAATACCTGGAGTTCCAGAAACAAATTTCAATGGTCGTCCAAATTCCTTCAAAGTGCTGTCTCCTGCGCGAACATGTGTGGTACAGTTCTTGCCGCGACCTCCCTTTTTATTGTGGTTTTGTTCATAGTTATTTGAATGCATAGAAGTTAACTATTGATTACCGCCACAATCTCCAGTTAAGTCCTCTGAATACTAATTTGAAAGGTAGGAATAGCCGTAATAAGGTCTGCTTTTGGCATCTACTGTACAAAACAAAAGGATGCCAAAAAAAATCTTGCACCTGCATAAACTTAGGTAAATGATCAAAAATGAAGTTGATGGGAACTTAAAACCGCCCTGAAGTAAAGCTAGGAATAGTCATATAATGTCCACCTTTGGTGTCTGCGCTAACATCAACAACAACAGACCTCGTGTAGTCCCACAAAGTAGGTTCAGGGGAGGGTAGAGTGTATGCAAAACTTACGCCTACCTCAGAGGTAGAGAGGATGTTTTCAATAGATCCTTGGCTCAAGAAAAGAAGTCCAAAAAGAAGTAACAGAAGTGAAAGCAACGCGTGTAGCTAAGCGACCCAACTTGTTTGGGACTGAAGCGTAGTAGTTGTTGCTGTTGAAACAGTGCATGTAGTTTTCACTTATATGGACAACACAATTATTTGTGCAAGTCAAAAAATGTACTACTATTCTTTGTGCAGCTTTATGTATAGAAAAGTTAAATCACTAATGAATTTTGCTAGCAGAAAAATAGCTTGGAGAGAAATTTTTTATATTGAACTAAGCTAACTATATTCATCTTTCTTTTTGCTTCTTCTTCGCTTGTTTGTGAAGGCTTATTACAGAGTTGATGAGCGCATGTCAGAAACCGAAGATTACCAGACAGACATTTGTAGTGAGCTACTACCAACAGCCAATATCGAGGAGAGTGACGAGAAACTTAAAGATTCATCATCTACAAATATCAGTACATCATCTACAAAAAATGTACTACTATTCTTTGTGCAGCTTTATGTATAGAAAAGTTAAATAACTAATGAATTTTGCTAGCAGAAAAATAGCTTTGAGAGAATTTTTTTATATTGAACTAAGCTAACTATATTCATGTTTCTTTTTGCTTCTTCTTCGCCTTGTTTGTGAAGGCTTATTACAGAGTTGATGAACGCATGTCAGAAACTGAAGATTACCAGACAGACATTTGTAGTGAGCTACTACCAACAGCCAATATCGAGGAGAGTGACGAGAAACTTGAAGATTCGTTATCTACAAATATCAGTAACATTGATCAGACTGTTGTAGTTTCTGTTGAGGAGAGAGACAAGGAACTTAAAGATTCACCGTCTGTAAGCATCATTAGTGATGTTGTTCCAGCTGAATGGGATGATTCGGATGCAAACGTCTGGGGTGAGGACTAGTCAGATGATTGATCGACCCTTCTACGTTGGTGATCTTGGTCCGTGCATGATGTCTTCAGGGTGGTAGCATTGACTGATTGCATCATAGTTTGTTTTTTTTAAGTATTTCCTCTATGCATATTATTAGTATCTAATAAATTTACTGGTTGTTGTACATAGAAAAAGTGCATTTGTATGTATGTGTTTCTCTGAAATTTTCCCCAGTTTTGGTGCTTTGCCTTTGGAGCCAAGTCTCTATATGTAATAAGAAAACTAAGAACAATCACATATATAAAATATTAGTAGATTACAATACCTCATTCTGTTCTTTTTTGGTTCATTCTTTCCAAATCCAAAGTCATTTTATCAAGATATTTCATTAAGGCATTCGAATTAAGTCATGTTTCAATTGAACGCTTCGACTTTTGATTAAGTGTTTTCATTAGATAAGTACAAAATTTGAAATTGTGTTTGCGTAGTTAAGTTAACCACATAAAATATGTCATCTTCTATAATTATATGCATTCGCCTAAATAGACGTTTTCTACTTGAGGGTGATGCATTCAATTAAATGAGATCACATATTTTATGTGGTTGATTTAACTAATAGATAAATTAAAACAAGCTCAAACTTTACGTCGAGATTTGGACAGAAAGTGTCTAAGTGAAACACTTTATTATGGAGTTGAGGTACTCAGCTGAAACATGACTAATTTCGAGTATTTTAATGAAATATTTTGACAAGTTTTAAGAGGTTGTGTTGTTTTTTCCCAAATTAAAAAAAAAAAATCTAAGAAAATACCAAATCCGGGGCCCGATTACAACTCTCGGGTCAGTCTTGTTAATGGTGGATTAATCTTGTAAAAGGGGTATATTAGTATTGAACTGAACAAAACTTCAATTTTGAGATCAAAAAATGGGGGAGAAGAACAAGTACAGTATAATTATACCTACCTACAATGAACGCCTCAATATTGCTCTCATCATCTACCTCGTCTTCAAGCATCTCACGTAAACACTCTTTCTCTCTCTCCCGTTTTCGTTTTTTTTTTTTTGTGATCGCTGATATTGAAATTTCTGTCTTTTTGGAAAATATTTGCATCTGGAAAAATGGGTTTTATGATTTATTAGAAAAGAATTGTTTTTTGGTTTTTATATTCGATCTTCTGTAAGCAACTTAAATTTGGCATGAATTGGAGCTGTGTAGAGGAAATTGATTGGAATTTTGCTAAAGTTGTTGCTATTAAGATGGTTTAGGTAATATCCAAGCATTGATGAATTCGATTAAGCTATGATCTATGTGAAAACGGTTATCTTTATCATCAAAATCTAGGAAAAAGGTAGTCTTCAATTTTGAACTGTATAGGAGAGGAGAAATTAGAAAAGAGTATAGAATGAAATGGAGAAGAAAATATAGAGAGAATTAAGAAAAGTGGCAAGAAAGTATAGAGAAGAAGCGAAACAAAATCAGAGAGGAAGATCGGGTGATAGAGAGATTAGATGGAAGGTAGAAGACAGGATCAGTATAGGTATAGAAGGGAGAGAGGAATGAGCAATTTCCACATTTTCAAAAACTTTCTCTACCCCTAGCTTCTATCTCTTTGTGTGTGTGTGAGTGAGATGTTCAGTTACAGCTCATGTGCCACCCATGTTCTCACAACTATTTGTGGATTCATGACAGTTTGATTTAAATTTGAGTTAGATGGGCAGGAGCATTTGTAAAGATCGTATCTTTTTGGTTAGTTTTTGTGGAATTTAATATAGATTGTTGGGAGTTTTCGTGAGGATTGTAACTTTTTGAGGACACTCATTGATTGGTAGGCTGGAAAATAATGTGGCTTACACCTAAATTCCAAGTGAGAGTTGTTGGCAGATATCATTTATCAGGAGTTAATTTGGAAAGGGCTATGTCAAAACATTTAACAATTCTCGGAATCAATTTACACCATTTAAATTATTTTCGAAGATGATCTTTCTTTTTATAAGGAATTTAGGTGATCTATGCATTATTTGTCATATGGATGGGGAGTTAGTTTCTGTCCTTTACATGCTTTACCATTTTTTTCATATTTATTTGCTCATTGCTAATAATATCGATACTCAACCACGAGACAGTAGGCTTTGGCGAAGAAGACATTGTTATAGAGATTGATTTAAATAGATGTCAGATCCTGTTTTATTCAACCGCATTGTTGTTTTTAATGACGCAAAAAAAAAATGCACACCATGTTCACGGCATCATTTAGTGTTTTTGATGGAGATGATCCCATTTTGAGGACTAAAATTCATTTTTCCCTTGTATTTGAATTAAATTTCAGCCTATTTTTTCGTATGCAATATTTAGAGGTGATAAAATCATGTAAATGCATATTCACTTGGTCAAATGGCAAACTGCCCAACTAAGCAAGAAATCAGGAGGTCTTGGCATTAAGAATCTAGGTCTACAAAATAGGTGCTTACTGTCAAAATGGCTATGGAGGTTTGGTAAAGAGGGGCAGGCTCTGTGGAAGGATGTTATTGTTAGCAAGTATGGACAAACTGATTCATGGACATCCAACACTGTGACCAGCACCTATGGGGTCTCAGTTTGGAAATTTGTGGCCAAAACTAGCGAGGAACATATGCTACAAGGTGGGTGAGGGGACTAGGATCCTTTTTTGGAAAGACAAGTGGATAGGACAGAACTCCCTCATGGAGGACTTTGCAGATT